>JARACY010000928.1:0-71024 GCA_029255725.1 Scrobipalpa atriplicella
AATGGCCGGTTTTTTTTTTAAACGTAGGCGGAATTAATGGTCGTGTAGCTAATATTTAATAAGATTATTAACTCTCTTCATAGGGATTTGTATAAAAACATGTGGAATTAATGTTTTGCATGCGCAACATAGAATGCACCAGCTTTTTCTGTTTCCTGGTCAGGCGAACTGTGAAAAAAGTAAGTTTATCCGAGGGGTTCATGCTGCAATGCACCAGTATAGATGACCAAAACGGTTGTTGATGCTCTACTTACCGAATTTTAGCCGCTGCTGCTAGGTTTTCCTTTGCCTGACCTTTTTTCTCCAACTATAATATTACTCCGTGTATTTAGCATCAAATGACTGTTCCGTTCCACTTTATTTGTGTTAGGAAGTCTATCCTATCCCTGTTCTTTTAATTAATATCGTTGCCAGAGAGCGCAGATGCTAAAACAAGGCTTGGTTCGTCGGTAACATTCCCTACCTCGTATGCTCTTAAAGTCTTAGTGGCGAGGGGTGCCAAAGGTGCAGGCGGGCACACTCGAGGATAAAGTTGCAAGCTTGGGCAAGTTGGTGGAAGTTGGGTGAAGTTAACAGCGGGTGCGCAACTAGCGAGGGTGCTTGTCGCCTAGGAGTTGTTATCTCTAGCACTTCGCCGGCAGCCGGCAGGGGGCGCACAAACTGCTGCAAACTGCTACTTATAGTAAACTTTTTTTTTCCTAAAAATATGTTATTATTATTGTTTAGACAGTTGTTGTTTTGACTGTGATAACGGTTTTGAATTGCATCTCTTTGTCTTCCCACGGGTGCCATAAGGTAACTCTAAGCTAACCTTTTCATTGAGGGAGGCACATATCCGGCGCGGTAATGTAGATTTCGACTGGCTGTGACGAATTGTTGTTTACCATTTTGCATCTCAAATTGTTCAAGAACACGAGTGTCAGTATTGATGTGTTGTATTTGTTTAACAGAGCTATTGTTTAGTATACTAGTTATAGATAGGTACTCAACAAACTTGTGCATACTCCCGACACCAACCGGTATTTGCTACCCGACTTGAATATTGGACGATATCGGACCAAGTTTTAACATGTATTCATGAGGCCAATGAAGTTAGTAGGATGGCGCTTCCAAGGAACTTACTTTTAAAACGTATCCGTTTTTAAGTGATGAAAGTAGATTGGAGTTTTACACATCTATATTTTATTTATAAGCTAAAATTTGTAAACAAACTCAAATGTGTCCTGCATCTAAACTTGCAATTAACTTTCCACTTCAGTTTAACTGCTTGCCCTATAACAGTTTTTAGTTCTTATTGTTACCTAACATACTTGCTTATTCAAATTGTTCAACTGATTTTGATTTCACCTTTAAAGATTTATTTTTATTTTGAGCCATCCAGAACAGTACCAATATTTCAATAATCTTCACAGGTTTATGAATGAAGTGCCGAAAAAAAAAACTTTAGCTTTACGTTTACGTCGCCTCGTAATATTTATCGGAATACGATTATTTACAGGGAATCCATTATCGGATATGGCTGATGAATATTGAACGCCGCTGAGAGGCTGAGAGCGCTTCAGTCGCTAAGTTGAGCTTTGGCCTAGTAGCCATTACTCCCAGCCCAATTATAACAAGCTGCTGGAAGTGCGTAATACGCTGCCGGGTGGCAGAGATAAAATTATAAACGATACCGTACTGAGTAATGAAATAAATATAATAGAAAAAATATGAGTGTAACAAAAATTTAAAGTATTCTAAGGTTTTTCATGAATGGTAAGTATTTTTTAAGTGAATTTCTTTTCAATTTCAGATTCAGGTGCTGGTGAATTTCTTTTCAATTTCAGATTTTCTGAGTTAATCTGCCTGAAAATCTAATTTCTAATAAAAGTTAAGCCATAAGAATTCTTTGGTTGAAGCAATTTAAATTTATTTTGAATTGCCACGTACTTCATCTCGAAAATATGATAAATGTTTAATTTCTATTACAATTTTTTTTCTTATTCTTGTATTTTGTTCGTGGAAAATAATCTTGAGAATCAGCGTGTGTAATATAAGGCCTAATAATTAATTTCTCGTGATTACTTATTTTCTATCTATTTAATCTTAGGTTAATTTCGGCTTTCCAAGAAATATTACTTACAGCAAACCAAGATGAAATTTTTATAATTAAGTAAGGCCCGCATTTATAATCAACTCTCAAGAGTGACAGCTAGTTTGAGTCCGTATCAGAAATGTCATTACAGTACAAAATGATCTGTCAAATCCATACTTAATATTGCTCTCAATCTTGAGATCGCTTTATAAATACGAGCCTAAGTATTTCATGCTTTCATATGATATATAAATACACTCGTAGGGCATCGAAGAAGAGCTACATAAATCACCTAAGCAGGTACATCTTTTTTTAAACTTACTGATTGGGTGAATTCACATCTTGAACATAATAATGAATCATTAGAAAAGTTTGTAGCAGTCACTGTCCTATTTCGCTTTGTTCCTAGGATACTTAGTTTTGTCGCTCTAGGTTTTCACTCCAGGCTAATCTAGTTTGTACAAAGCTAATAACTTAATCAAATCCAGTTTCACTTAAAAAGCCTTACAACTTCCACCTCCGCTGTGCCGGTGCTAGCTTTGCACTTAATCTTTCTCCCGAGTATAATTAAAATTAAATTTTTGAGGTGGAATAGAGTTAAGTACGTAAGTATCTACATAAAAAAGAACAGTGTGGATCTGGAACATTTGGAATGTTTTTAGCTATAGGAGAGCTTGCTTGAAAATGTACATCATCATATTTATAGGATAAATATTGCTCGATTTGTAGTTAAATCTCTTTGACAGCTTCGTAGATTTTTTAGAACTGACTGGACTATATTAAAATTAGTTTAGAAAATTTAGAAATATTTCTTTATACTATTCGCCTATTTTCTCGCGTTTCCACTAATACAGGTATCGAGAAAAAAATTTGTATCGCTTATATCGCTATACTAGAGACAGGTTGACAGCCTATTGCCATCACAATACACTGTCCCCCTCAAATCCCTTTGCTGGTTTTTACAGTATGCCCGAGAGGAGAAAAAGCCATCACATTCTATGGCCCGTATTTATAATCAGCTCTCAAGAGTGACAGCAAGTTTGAGTTCGTATCATAAATGTCACTTCAGTACAAAACGACCTGTCAAATCCATACTTAATATTGCTCTCACTCTTGAGATCGCTTTATAAATACGAGCCTATGTTTCTTTTCGCTGCCAGTCCAGCATGCAAGTTTATAACATTTAGTATAGGTATAGGTGCATTTTACTTTTCTTCCGAACTTTTATTTTGAGGAAGACTTATAAAGTGTCCTCCGGCCAGCAGCGGATATAAAATTAGATCAAGTAAGCCGGGTGTCGCCATATTCAATTACCGCTTGCTGAAATCTGTTTGTAGCTTGACCCTCTGGATATATCTGAATCAAAACACCCACATTAGATTGCGGTAGGTATATTAAGTCCTTTTGAAACATAGAACTTACTTATTTAATTTTAAAATTACGCAGAAACTCAAAAGAGCCCAAGGTAAAATTCATAATTATTATTATTTGAAGGGTATACTTACTACAAGCCTTAATTTTTTATTTAATTTTGTGGGCGTTCCCTGAAATGTGTCTTTTTGTATTGCGCTGGCCTTATGTATGTGAGAAATTCAATTATCTTCATGTCCAGCAGTGGACTATTGTAGCTAATACCTATAGTAAGAAAGCTTAATACCAAAGACACTATAAATTCTCAGCTTCGTCGTGGTGCATTAGCATACGAAGCCGACTGCTTCTTATCAGTGAACTGCAAGCGGAAAGCAGACAGAATATCCCTTCATTAATATTCTCTTCTGAACGCTGTAAATTCAATACGAGTACTTAGGTAGTATATAGGTAGATGTATAACTAACTCTCGGTACACAGTAACATAGAATGCAGATTTTAATTCCATTGCCTGTCAGGTTCCAGGTTAGAATATTGTCACCCTATAGCTTCAAAGCGACTAAAGTATGAACCTAGAAAAAATTGCCGATCATAAAATATGGTAAAACTCCCAATTTTGTGAAGGGCTATGTC
Organism: Scrobipalpa atriplicella; assembly: GCA_029255725.1. Classification (NCBI taxonomy): domain Eukaryota; kingdom Metazoa; phylum Arthropoda; class Insecta; order Lepidoptera; family Gelechiidae; genus Scrobipalpa; species Scrobipalpa atriplicella. Next base: position 4,076 of record JARACY010000928.1, read on the forward strand.
CAGCAGTGGCGTTCTGGCTTCTGTAGGTCTGCTGTAAGAAATTTCTTTATAGAGATAAGCAGTGCCTGTTGTGTCTTGTTTCTTTTTTGTTTGTATTTTATGTTCTTTAATGTGTACAATAAATTGTTAAATAAATAAATAAATAATAATACTTAAGGAAATTTTACATTTACCTATACTGGGTGTAAGGGACAGCGTACCGATAACTGATATGGGGTTGCTCAGTCAACGAAACTAAACAACTTTCAGTAGGAAATTCTTTCAGGAAACGAAAAAAAAACTTTTCCTGACTGACTGAGCAACCCCAATCAGTTTTCGGTACTTACGCTGTCCCTTACACCCCGTAAAGGTTGTGGCTTTGTACGTACATTTACAATGGTGCTGCGCTGAGACTGACTGATGCCTAGACACAACAATAGTTGTTTTTACTCTTATAAATATCAATTTCTGCAAGCAATATTATCATTTAACTACCTAGTACCTACATATATACTACATAGGTACGAGCAATTTCACAGAAATAGCATCCCTCAAAGAGACCTACTGTGCTGCATGTCAATAGCACAAACGTACTACATTATTTCTCAATAAGAATCGAGCTCGGAGTAGATTGGATTTGCCTATCTGTTGTGGCGAGTGTTTCAACCAGCTCTTAGCAAACCTTATAGACACTTCCTGGAATGTTCGAGATGTGAGACTGAGCCCGGTAATAGAACAGGCGTATTCTGACCTAAATTTCCCTGGGAATGATTTGTAGTACAAAGGAAAATTTATTTTGGGGAAATGACTAGGCAGTTTCCGAATTTCACTTTAGGTTAGATGTATTCTGCTTAATGTATATTAAAACTTCATCGTCAACACTACACGAACACACTACCGTAGCGACTCTAATTCAGCTATTCTTCTCTAGTTTCTTCAGTTCACCGGGTAATTTCGTCCCATTTATTTTAATAAAATGATCATATTTCCTGCTGAAAAGTACACTATTCTAAGAAACATAAATACACAGAAACTCGAGTAATCTAGAAAACTTTTGCGAAACTCGAGCTGAAGATTCAGCCAACTTTTCCAACTTAAATTCCTTTAACTGAACCCCTTTAAATTTCAACTAGATTTAAGTAAGATTTTTAATTCTCGCCGAGAAATTCCAAATTGGCCTAAGAATTTACTTTTGGTTCTTTTTTTGAATCAAGGCCGAATTTGTCGGATTAGGAGAAACCTGGTTCTCTGCCGTTTTTAACGCGATTGACTTTCAAATCACGATTGGAGTAGAACGAACTGAAGCTGGCTTCGGAAAAGCGAGCTCAAAACCGATAATATGATAATTGGAACTCGGATTTCAGAAAACGTTTGATACTATTCCAATTTGGAAATCTAAATTATCGGACATTTTATTTTCGTACTGTTTTGTAATTAAAGTTTGAAAATATACAGCAAATTGTGCATTGCAAGTAATTGAAATTTTCTTTTGTATAGTCAGAGAGAATTTCTGCTTATAAATAAAAATAAAAAACCACTACGTAGTTATACAAAGGTAAAATTAAAATACTCAAATAGAAACAGGGGACTCCTTTATTTTACTTCTCTTACATTTGAAATAATTGTTACGTACATAAAGTTTATCAAGCAAAACATCACTATTTTCTCTTAGAAGTTCTATATTATAATTTCTAATTATTTACAAGTATAAAACACACTACGTCCAACTCACTTTTTGAGAAAATTCCATCTTTTACCTGCATAGTTTTCAATTATTTTTTCGATCACTAAACTGTATTAGTCTAACACTGATTTGAGATGAGAAAAAGACGAGAATCACTGAGTCTTCTGATCATCGGAATGACCTGTGAAAGAAAAAGAAAAAATGTTAAATTTAAGGTCCAATTTAGTTTAGATCAAAAATCTTTTATTACAAAATACATTTTTCTAAAAATAAATACTGAAACACACCAGTTTTTGTATCAGCTTCCTTTATATATTTTTTAAAGTATGTTACTTATAAATAAAAAATAGGAAGTAATACTTAAGGTACTATTCCAAGTAGGACTGAACGCTGCAACTGCTGACTGCAGCAGCAGGTAAACACGAAAAACTGAAAGATGATTGCAGTGCCAAATACAATTTTATTTTGTTTTCTTTCAACATTCACAGCGTGCAGTCTAATCTGGAATAGTACCTTTATACATCCCTTATTGTTTAAATACTAACAAAACATTAGAATTTAATATTATTTCTTACCAATGTCTAAATGAGAAACAAATGAACAGCGCCACTAAAGCGACGTGTGACGCTACATGCCGCAATCCTGAAATTAAATAAACTTAATGAATAAGCAATATTAACCATCAGAGCGATTTAAATTATGTCCAATTGAAAGTTCAATAATAGTAAAAAAAATGTGAACACTGCTTTATAAAAGTTCTTCCTTAAAAAGTTTGTTGCAGTCAATTTGTATAATTTTTTCTGTGTAAATATATCATCTGAAAGGAACAATGACGACTTCACGCCACTCTCGACAACTTGTCGACTCGCAAAATGACCGGGAAGATTTTTCTTTCCCTTTTAAGCAATTACCCTTAAAATTAATGTCGAGGACTCTTTATCCAAAAAGTCCTGGAATGAAATTATAAAGGTTGTGCTACATTATCTTTGTTTATTTATCTCATTTTAGGCTTTCATTGAAAAGTAGAAATAATAAATAATCTCATATCCAAGAACTCGTACACTTTGTAACTGATGTAATGTTGTCCCCTCTAAAAATACTAAATTCCCTGAAGAGTTTTATGTAACTTCAACTACATTTCCCATATTAAGCAAGAAATGGTACGGCATCGACTCATACATAATATTATTTGTTATTATTAAACATTTTCTTGATCGTAAAAAAGAAACTAGTAAAGTTAAGCGAACAAGAGTTCCAAGTAAACAGGATAGTATTGAAGAATTCTTCAAGAATGCTATACCTGAATACAAAATAAAGTTAAAAAAAAGCAATAAAAAAAATATCGTATGTTTGTGCTTTAAATGGTAATAAAGGACAAGATTTTCCATTTCAACCTATAAAATAAGGGTCAGTTTACACCGGAAAGCGACGCGGCACGAAGCTGCTTGAATATGCATCTCGTTGTACCAAGAAGTGACAGGCGACGCCGCGAGGAATTTCCAAGTTTTGTCATTGAATTGTCTATCTTTTTAAATTAAATTTTATACTTGGTACCTGAGTTTGAATCCCGGCTGCCCATAACGGGTGCAATCTGCGGCCTCTCCTCATCTAACAGCAGGACTCCGCTGGCTGACCACACCGACAGCACCCGCGCCACGCAGGTCACGTTCAGCCGGCCCTAGTGCAAATAGTAAAATTAGTTTTAACCTAAATCTTTGCAGATTAAACTTTTGTCGATTCTGGCGGCACCATCCTTTAAGTTATTTTAAGAGAGCGCTGTCACTTTCTTAAATTTGAAAGATAATTTAAGCACAAAAATTTACATTCCTAAACTGATGTAAGACTCTTAAAATAAGGAATTAGAGCATGCTTTCTTTTACCACATGATATAAGCAATCATACGTCATATGTTTATTTGCTATCCCTTTCATGTGTCGAAGTTGAGAAAGTGGCAGCGCTATTTTAAAGTTAAGGAATGGTACCGCGATTCGACAGCATTCTAAGAAATAGGATCCTACTTCAAGGATACTGTCTACGAAGATCTACAGCTACAGCGTAGCAAATGCTACGAAGCTACGTAATAGCTACAAAAATACAAAATACTCATAGGAAAAGGGTTATTAAATTGCACTATTTAAAATTATGTTAATATAAACTACCTATTGTTTATTTTAGGGGACACTAAATTAACGATGACGAAACCTTTGTTTTCTTTCTTAAATCTAGAGCTCTATTTTTCCGGTAACATTGATCCATTATTCAGGGGATATACAGCATTTGAAGAAATGAATAATGGATATCTACTAGAAAAGTAAATGTTTTTATTCTTTTGTATTAATATACTAATGTAGAAAGTAGGTTGTAGGTACTCGTAAAATACTATCAAAATACAAATGCCAATCGTTAAAATTATTATGCCGCAATACGTAATTAATTGTACCTATCTAAAAAATAAAACTTTAATTTAATTAAAACAATGACGTAGATTTTTTGCGTTGTCAACAACCTTTCAATCAATTATTAATACCATTATGTAATTAAAGTAATAAAATGAAAGCACAATAAATTCACTTTTCCATCCAACCGAAACAACGTAATCAATTTAAAATCTGTAGACTTTTTCATCAATAAAGTATGCGAATGGAATCACTTATCTGTGTAAGTTTTAAAAGTCGCCATTTTCAATGCAGTAATATAAATCTTTCAGAAAGAAAGAATAATATTTCCATCATATTTAATGTTAATTTTTAAATTTTTACTTTATTGCTTCGCAGCATGAAATGTCGCAGACGAAAACTATTCAATGTATTGATTTACAACAGGGGTATTAAAACAGTCAAAGTCGATCGCGGATAGGTAAAGTAAAGAAACTAAGTTAAATTGTATATTTTAACTAAAATATCTATTTGTGTGTACAAACATGGAAAATGACATAAAATGAAATATAGCTATCTAGAGTTTTGTATTATTTGATTGGTAAAATATGCGCTCGTTTAGCTCGCGGAACTCAAAATTTAGTTGCGGTTTGCTCTCCTTTTCCTCGTGAAATTTCACGCTTGCTGCGCTCGCAGACGCCTTTTCCACAGTTTCATTTATCGTAAATATGTCCATGTTTTAGTCATAGTCAATCGCCAGTCCCTTTTATTACAACGTGCAGATTTCTGAGATCCTACTTCAATTTAAGGTAATGTACAATCTAAACCCCAAACCCAAAGAATAACCCAAAACTTCATTAAAAGTTGGAGAATAAAAGCAAAAACAATAAAGACTAAATTGGAATGGATTGTCATCAGAAATTACTTTTGCAATTATGTGAGAAGAGCTTTAAAATCCCTTTGAGTGGTGCCGGTGCTGCTGGTTCAATGTAAAATTGTGAATCGGGAAGCTATCAGAGATGGATTAACTGGTATTACTCGATGTTCGACGGTTCAGCATATTCTATTGAAAGGGAATGGAAGTTGGAATAGATTGACGTTTCAGCAGTGTATGCAATAATATGAATTGGTTGATGTAATAATTATTGCATTTTTATTTATTTATGATTACTTTACCGACAATGCCTATCACTTAAATTTAAGAAGAAGACCAATTTAATAGTATAAAAAGCTTAAGCATTTATATTATGTTAGTATTGGAGTAAAAGATTATGTGTTGTATATTTGATAAAATTACTGGGATGCGATTGTATAGTAATCTAGGCCCTAGATTATTAGGGATTACATATTTACAAATTGTATGGATCCGCGAGACGTGTATCAAATTGAATAAAGCATTATTTCATCCAAGTCTAAAACCTGCTATCTATGAACTACTTAGTGGATAAAATGTTTTATTCAAACTTGCTCATAAAACTTTAGCTTCATGGGTTTTCAGAATAATTGTTAGTATATAAAAGTACACATCTGATAACAACCAATCCCTCTATAAGTTAATTTCTTGTCTAAAGTTTACCAAGAGCTCCGTATCCCGGCACAAAACTCCTTTCAAGATAATATTAAAAATTCATGACCAATTTAAAAAGACGTTTACTTACTTTATGGAAGTGTACCGACTGCACTCTCATAACAAGCTGGCTGAACGAGGCTGATTTATTAGATTTCTCTTCTTCTGTACTAATGTTCAATTTATTCGCTATTTGCTCCGGGCGGTCGGTCTTGTTTTTCCGATTGCCTTCGTCCGGGATATTGGCCGGGATATCCGCGATGTCCGTCACTGGTACCTCGTACCCGGACACAGCCTCCCAGGGGCTGAATATTATCCTATTTGCATCCTCCAGTGACGTGTCACTTATCACAGGTTTCCTTGTTTGCGCGTACAACGTATCGTGCATGGGAATGTTGAGGCCTTTCACCTGTTGGTTTGAAAGAGACTTTTGTTAGTAATGAACTCTATTTAAAGTTTTAAGGTAGATCGTGTAGAAATAAGAGTCGGCAGGTAGTTTGATTATGTTACTTTCTTCCTACATTATATCAGGACAATCATCTTGAAGAAATTAAAGACTTTTTGACAATCTAAGGATAAATTTTCAAGACGCGGACTGTATCGGTCTGAGTCAAGTTGATTGGCTCAAACTATACCAAAGTCTAGCTGGCTTTTAAAAACAACTATTGGCACACATCATAGAGGCGTGGCGCAGGTGGATTTGCATTGCCGGCTCTGCGCACAGTCAAAATAACAACTTCAAACATGACACGGAAACGCCCAGCTGTGTGCAGTTTGCACATTCAATCTTTTTAAAATTTCTCAATTTCTCCTGAAGAACATACGTCTAAAATAAATTAGAGTTTTCAAGAGGTTACCTCTTGGCCGTTAAGGAGCCAAGTAAGGTTGGCAGGTGGGTCGGCTGCAGGTGCCGAGCAGTTGGCCCGCAGCATGTCCCCCGTGGAATACCAGGATTTGCCCGCGCGCACTGCTGGGCCTGACTCCGGAAACTCTGATAATGGAGATGCAATATTAGCTGATTCAAAGATGTTTATAAGAACTTAGCTTAGCGCGGGGGCTTAGTTACTTTTACCCATCTGAAGATAATGTTATAGTTTCGCATGTCATCAGTGGCATGCATGCATAGGTAAAGCGGTTAGCCTGTTTGCGTACACGGTGCAAACTTAAACACCTATTTGCCTAGATTGCTGCTTCAGTGTTCTAGCAGCTCTAGCACACAAACAAATCTGTGAGAGCACACCATTGCATCATGCATTTAGAGTATGTCGCTGTGTAGAAATTAAGTATGTAATAGAATAGGTAGCGCACCTAGTAGACTGCCTGGGAGATTCAAAACTCCCACTTGGTAAACCACCACCTCAAACAACCCCCTCACTCTTAGTCACCCCCCGAACCCCTGCTATCACCAATATTCTTTAATTAAGTGTAAGATGTCACATAAATCATTCCCTGCCAACTGATTTATGTGCAGCGTTGCTAGTTAATTAAAATACGCGAGCAAACGAAATTCGAACATAGAGAATCAGTGAACCGATCGCATAAATGGAACATCAAAGGCGCCGAGTGCCAAACTAAAGGAAAAATATTGATAGCGATAAATTACAGCAGCGTGCATGCGTTTCAGAGCGCGACGAGCGTCGACGTTGCATATTCATCTTTCATACGCGCGTTCCATTTTCCCCTGAAATTTCGTACAGAATGGTAAAACGTCGAACAGACAAAATGGTGGTTCAAACTAAAACTCTCTGTGCTTTTGTTTGCCAGCGGCGCCCTCTATTACGTCGAGGCGGTGAAACTCCGTGCCGCGCAAAGTTTTAAGTGTTTACATTCCTGTTCTGTCGCTTTTTGCCAATTCTACTTAATGGGAACGCAGGGGTTTTCAGCACTTCGTTTAATTCGGCCGTCCGGATGTACTTTAGTGTTTATTCAAATCGGCTAGACTTGCCAAAAACTTGCCTTGTTACGGGCAAAGTTGTTTGTTGTTTTCCGGGAGAGAAATATTTCGAACAAACAAATAATTAACGATCATTTTTAAGGAAGCAGTGCTAATGGAAATTGTAGTTTACAAACTTCTGCATTGTTAGGGATATTTCTTTTATAATAAAACTATTTCATGAATATTTCGCACCAATAGCATAACCGAATCTTTAGCTTGGCTGGTTCTACTAATGTTTTCTATTGTACACAAAGTATGCACTGTTGTATGCACCTAGCTCACAGCAACGGAGTGGATAAGTAAAGAACATAATGTAAGTACTAAAGAGTAAGTGAATAGGAGTAAGTAGTTGTTTATCAGAATCAGTCAGTGACTTTTGGAAAGAGTGACAAGATTATTATAAACAATGATAAATATTTGTATCAAAATAATTGCCTTTGACAATATTGACTGACCACTAGCCTAACTGACGCTACATGAGCAATTACTGACTTAATTCCCTTGCGAGTTTCCATCAACCAAATACAACATACAGTTGAACAGATTCAATTACATTACATTACTCTGTTGCGCAATGGGGTGAGCAGGCAACCCTACGAACTAAGTATATGGGATGTAAAATACATCTGAAACTGATAATAAAGCAGAACAACTTTCACAAAGAAAATCTTTCAGGAAGATAAAAGAATGGCTTCCCCATACAAATTATCTGATCGAGGTAGTTATTTTGTATGTTTATTTCATCTCGTGAAATAATTTCCTGGTATAAGTTGTTAAGTTTTGTTGACTATGGAACCCCTATCGGCTTGCTGGAAGCTGTCCCTTACACCTAGTATAATAATATTGCTTTGCTCTGTGGCGAGATGACGGAAGCTGGCAACCCTACGAACTTTGTTTCCACGCCAAGACTCTTTAAAAAAAAAAAAAAAAAATATTATTCATGATTGCAAAACAAGTGCCACACTCGCACGTGTTTTTGACAAATGGGAAATTATGACTGTCACGGCGCCACTTACCAAGACCCAGTTTGCGGAATGAAATCGGGGTAATGTGAATGTTATTGTAATTAGTTGGTATTTATAATCAACATGGTGGAATTAAAAATATTAGAATAACTTTCATGGAGAGATCTACAGTTTCGATTTAGAAAGTGCTCCCTTGAAATAAGTGTAAATTAATTTTAATCTGTATTCTTTATTTTCACAAAAATAAACCTGAAAACAGTGTAGGTAACATTTATGTTTATATTTTCATGCTGTTGCGAAGCGCAGAACTCGCGTCATGTTTTTAATGTTATTCCCAGAAATACGTACATCTAACACGGCACACACGTTACTTTGAATTAGCTCCCGAAGTAATTAATACCTTCACAGAAATGGCATCCAATTAATTATTCAAAGAGTTACATTAGACATTATATCGTCACAGTTTAATCAGGTTAATTCTACGTAAAACCCCATACACATAACAAGCCTTTGTTCCACGTTAGTTAAGCCATAGAGTTAAGCAGTTATGACGTCATCAAGTTTTGATCGCTCTACTCGTACCTCTACCACCAGATTGTTTTGATTAGCTGTCCTAAGTTCGATAACTATGACGTCACAGGTGTTCCTATCAGCCAACTATCGAGGGTTATCGAAGTTTGGTGAACTCCGTCCTGTTGCTAATAGACGTGGCAATAAAGTTGCGAATGTTGCGGGTACGAAATTTGGTCCAATCAATAAGCAAAGTGAATATCTGTCGCAACAACTCCGCTTCGCAGACGAACTTATCCTGTTCTCTGAAAGACTTGAAAGTTTCTAAGATATACTGAAGGAAAGCTTAACCTTTTTTATTAACGGCCTAGTTCCTAAAGTCATTTTGTGTGGAAATTATAAATTAACGCAAATTTTATTATTATTCTCGGACTACTTAAAGCAGGCAGTTGCTTTAATTTAATCAATAAACTTGTACGCAGGTACATGCTAGAATTATCGGCATCCGCAATATTTAGTTCAAATCAGTTTCCGGAAATCGAATTCGCGAAACCCATTATCTGATAATATCAGAGGCTAGCGTCCCTTGCTATCATTGTTAATAATCCGAATTAACTAGTTATTTATTTATTCACTCTGTGCTTCATTGAAAGATTTTTGGAACTTTTTATCTAAATTGCTTGCTGTTCCGTATTTCACAAAACCGATTCTCAGTTAACAGCAAAACATATTGTTATCCGCGGTTCTAATAGTAGCAATTTACATAATAAATAGTACCTACCTAGGGCCGCACCGATCCCGCGCGATCCTAAATCGTAAATCAGAACTATTGTAAGGCAATAAACGAGGTTCGAACACAAGGGATGTTTGATTAAGGTTTATCTCGGTTAATTTACTGTTATTGTATTGGAACTCACTATCGGCGGTGGGTTGATAGACTCAGGGTTACCAATATCTTATTCTTCGGAGCCATATTCTCGCGACGTTCAATATTACGACGTAACTTTAGCCCGAAAACTTTATATTCGACTTCCAAGAGTTTTGTCTTCCGATAAAGTGAGACGTTCAGTCAGTGCCACAATCATACATTTTTCTGAGCGTTTGAAAGCACTGAGTAAGAACGGTACATAGGTTTTTTTTGCCTCGTTATTCAGATTCTCATACTTGTAATTTAAGTATATCTGCACATGTTTTGGGAGGATGAGATGTGGTTGATACCTTGAAACATTTCATTAACATTTGCATATCTTTAGGATTAAATACTGTTGGCCAATGAAACAAAGTGACTGAACTACAAAATTAAATATTGGATATTTTATGACACGCGTGAAAAAAGCTTTACAGAAACGGTTTTCTGGATTTCTGTCAAACCTAGAAAAAGCGTAAACTAAATGACGTGGCTTACCGACAACGCGCATGTATGCGCTTTTATAGACAGTGTGGAAGAAGGGCGCATCAGCAGATACCTCGCAGCGATACCGGCCGCTGAGACTGCGAGTGGCGCCACGCAGCACCACCTGCTGCGCTCCAGACCGGGATATCTGTGCAGCAGAAACGGTTTTTTATAGAGCCATGCCTGTTGTATTAAGAAAATATCTGTATGGAGCACAGGACTTAAAACAACTACTACAAGACTTAGGGAAGATACCGGGAAAGAAAATGATATCCCCGATACATAATGACCACCTCTATCAGACAATTTGTATGGGGTAGCCATTTTTTTTTTGCAACTACTTAAACCTTTCCCTTACACCCTTCAAAGAAGCAAATCAGTGTAGTCTATTTAATAACCCATGCTAAAATCACAAAAGAAAGACTTACCATATAAATTAAACTAGTTCGTTCGCTAATGAATTTATATTCGCGGAAATTTCAGTATTCTAGTTAATGAAATTCCTTAGCCTATTTTCGTGTTTTAACGTATTTCCAACTAGATTACTAATATTATAATGCTATTATTTTAGGTCTCAGCGGACACCTGGATTAGGGATGGGCGGTTGGCTGGGATGAAGTGGATTTGCCGTACATATTCCTATTCTGGACCTTTCCGGGCCCCTGCTTTCCCACTGATCCCATCCATCCAACAACCATCTAAGATTTAGCTTTAATCCGACTTGATGGATTCGTAATTTAATTGCATTTTCCTACAAGTTTAGTTGAGCCTGTAGATAGGCTAAATAGTTGTATAATGTATATTTTTGCTAAGTAAATAACATCAATAAAATAAACTATTGTAGATTCATGACGATAAAAGTCAATTTTCATTTTGTCTTGCAATATTTTAACAATATTCAAGTTATGAAATTGTGCCAGTTTTATTTCATACGATTCCCAATCGCGGTTCAATCAAATAATGATGACACAGCGCAAAAGCATTTTAGAAAATTGTCTTTCTGCTCCAGTAATCTGCAGCTACGATTTTCATCCTCCACACCAAATACGAATAAATAACTTGCACAGCAGAAAACAACGGGTATTCTCAAAACATTTTCTGAAAGTTACGAATTAGGGAAGGTTCCTCAAGTGCTTCATAACAAGTTTACAAGATATTATTATTATGAAAGTAGATAAGGAAGATTTTCCTCTTTGTAAGATGAGTTTTTCCCGAATCAATCCATCATTGACCTCAGGTAGTTAGGAGCGAGCGCGCTCATGCGTAGGTAATTTATACGCGCGCTATTCTGTAATCTCATTACACGGAGTCAGAACCATGTGCACTCCAGCGTACGCAGCTGGAGCTACTCAAATTGAGCTAAAAGCTTCGATCCATCTTACAAACTGGGTCCACTTTGAGAAACCGCCGAACTAAATCATGCCCGTCTCGCGCTCCAGAGACGCCTGACCCGATTTCCAGGAGAACTGCGTCGCATCGAGAACGTTTTGACTTACACTCGCGCGATGCAAACTCCGCGCATTCGTTACTCCGTGAAAGGGTTTTTAATGTATTATTTTGGCACAATGTTATAGCCGGCCGTGGCCGCGTGCCAACAGCTAAAGGTTTAACGTGCCCGCCGACGAGATTCTTAAGTGATTTTTTGCAGTGCTCGGAAGGAAGTTTAACGAACTAGCAGCAAGATGTCGCAGCGCCGTTGACCCATATATAATCACAGTTATGACGTTGTTTATCGTCGTGGCTTAAGTGAGCCATTTGCGTAAGAATCTCTGTTTCGTTTTATTGTCCCATTTACGTCCGAGAGAGAGATGACTAAGGTAAAAGTTTTCTTTTGTCGAGATTCTGTTTGTCTTTGTTATGCTAGTTAGTGTTTCCTTTTATTTTACACCACTCTATTTATCTAAAGACTTTTAAAGACCTTTTTGTGAATAAGTAGATAAAGTGGAATTGCCTCGAAGTTCCTAAATCATGTATCAACCATAGTCTGAGTAAAAAATACTCACATCAACATTGATGCCGGTCTGGCTGAAGACTCTCGTATTGGGCAGCTCCTTAGGCACGAAGCGGAAGAACTCCTGCGCGCCATGGTACCACTTGACGGTGTACAGCGTCTCCCCAGTGTCCAGGGACCAGCGGCAGCCCAGGGTGGCGCTCGCACCCACGCCCACCGCTTCCGGCACGCTCAGCGTGACATCTCGAAGTCCCAGCACACCTGGACAAAAAGACAATATATGATATTTTGAAGTCGAACTTTGAATCTAGTTATCATCGGGTTATTCATTGAATTCCACTCAACAGAAAACAATTAGCTGTAGTATAGTTGCCGTAGTAAATAAAGTGCTACGGCGTAGCTAGCGTAGCAGCTATCGTAGACTGTATTTGGCTACACAAGTACTTAAAAAAAATTCCACAGAAAATATATTACATATCCAAGGGAAGGCGTTATGAATAAAATATATTCAATTTGCAGAGATTTATATGGGTTCCAAAAATAGAAAAGGAAAAGGCTTGCGACGTGGTTGACGCGAACCCTGTTTCCGTCCCAACTGAACACTTTAAATACTCTACTTATAACTAGAGCCTGTTGGTGAAACGTTCCCGCATCCACTCGTTACTTTTTGAAGGTTAGGTAACTTTGCGGTCGGTCCGCTGCCGGTTCGCTGAGCAGAATTCCGGTAAGTAATCAAATCTTGGCCTCGAGCCCTTCTAGCCAGGTTGTAAGATCGGAATACATAAATCAAGTGAGCTGTACGTGATCGAATTGGAGATCGAGTCGATACACAATTCCCGCCGACATGAACTCATTACAATGTAACCATATTCAATTTACGATTCAGCCACATCGTAATATTTCATCTCGGTGAGCTCGTATTATGTGAATTCATTCCGCCGCGGTTCTATGCTATGTTTAAATAAGAATTAATGTGAATTTCGGCCGCATATTTCCGGCAGGTTTTAGCCTAACTCAAATAAATGAACCAATTTTATACTGCTAGTTATTTACAGTACCTACCAACGAATTATTTATAGAGTAGGTTCACACAATGTATTATCGAGCACTGCAATATTTATAGAAAAAAAAACTGCCTAATTTGAATTTGAGAAAGATGGAAATGAAAGCAACTTTAATGATAAATAAACTGCTACAAAAGTGACAACATTAATAAACCTTGTTCTTAAGAACTAAAACTATAAAATACACGTACACATAACCCCATTTCTAATTTAGTAGCGCTAACTTGCAAAGTTTCACTCAATTTATTCACATCGCAACCCTTTTCGCAATAAAGTCCCAAAAAATAGTTTTATGGGCGCGCTTTCCCGTCTCATCAACAAAACCGCTGCCGTAATCTGGTTACTTAATTTCCAAATATATTTCTCTTAGTTGGCCATAAATGTCAAGAATGCGAATAATTCACTAAAAGTTTAGCGAAGGATTCTTGGTGACAGGTGACTACGATCTGGGTCGCTAGTCGGGACTATTAAAAGTGAGCACAATGTTCATTGCCATTTTTCTTCATTGCCATTTTTCTTCTGCCAGTTAAGGTGAGTCATATTGGGTGTCCTTACACCTTTCTGTGCAATAAAACTGAAAAAAAAATACAATTTTCCCATACAAATTTATCTGATTGTACTTCAACCATACATTTTGTATGGAAAGGCAATTATTTTATACGTCCTAAAATAATTTTCCTGGTGAAAGTTGTCCAGTTTATTTATTGACTGAGCAACTCATATCAGTTTGCGGTACGCTATCCCTTGAAGTCGAACTCATATTTTGAATGCAAGAGTGCACCATTAGGTAATACTTAGTTGCACGCCGGTCCGCTCACACTCATCACAATATCCCTTTGTATAATAAATGAATGGTCTTGCCCTCCTTTCCTATTCTGAGCCGCACCAATATTTTTAGATACGTCTCCTATCCTGCCGGAGAGAGATTGGTACTTTACAGATTTTTTCGAGAAGTGCCTCGCTCCTGGTGGAATTCCGATAATCAGCTTTACTTAAGGGATTGGATTCGAAAACTCGATTGTATCTGGAGTGATTTTAATAATTCATTACTTCTGTACATTTTGCAGGGAGAAAGATCTGATTGGGGATGATGTTTTTATATCTAGCTTGCAGACACAATATTTCGAAAGTTTCATGTTTTTTTTTCAGAAATAGATATTTTAAAATTGTACTTATCTTTAGACATTTGCGAAATACAAAATAGATAATATTTGTACCTTCCTACCTATTATTTATGGAGTAAAACCTTTCTTACAGATATTATGATTTTTAGAACTAAGAAAATAAAAGAAACATTTCTGACACGATGTTAAACGTACCAGCTTGTGTTTATTTTAACTAGAAAAAATAATGGGTCGAGACATTTACTTAGGATTCGTTTGTTTTTCATTTATTTTTCCATTAAACATTGTTTCTAGTTGGAACTTTTTACCGCATGTTTTTCTGGTGAGGCCTTTAGGCAGAGACCAAGGGTCAATTCACACTGGTAAGTGATTCGACGAAACGCGGCGCGTACTTTTCAAAAGCGTGATTAGAACTTTATTTAGTATCTTTATTTCATTGACAGAACACGAAAATTGGCGGAGCAACCTGTCACTTCTTAGTCGCTTCCCAGTGTGAACTGACCCTTATGGGCGGTTACATTGTTCAAGTTGTACGTATAGTGCATTAGGACAGTTCATAGTTCCTACTTGTATTCATGTTGGTAAGTTGGTTTTCAAGTTGACGTTTACATGGTTCAATTTACCAACTGTACTCTATACTTACAACTTGACCAATGTAAACCGCCTATTAGGTTATAATAGACTAGGGTAATTAAAAAGAGATTAGTTATATGTATTTGGTATATTATGTAGCTGAGAAAAATCACTTTAAAATACACAACAAATTTTGTATCAGGTACAATCATCACGGCAACTCGTTGCAAACGCGACAACAAACCACAAACTATACCTAAGCTAAGTTAAAGAAGAAGACACATAAATGTGCAGTATCTCTAAAATAAGATTTTAGTATTGGTAGTACCTATCAAAATATTTAAATACATTTTTGATTTTGCTAGTCGTCGGCCAACTCACCATAAATCTTATGGCGGGAGCATACTTATCAAAACCATTACGTTGCTTTCGAATGCATCATTCATAACGGTCATAATCTGCAACTCATGTCTTGTGTTGCGTTTATATAATAAATGGAAATGAAATCATTAAATTAAACCTTTAATTTTTTTACAATAGGTACGGGGGATCGGTTTTAATAGCAGTTGATTATTATTAAGGCTTTTTTATCACACCTGAGTTTTGTACAATTATCGCAGCAAGTGTGAAGTTGTGATTTTTAGCAGACGACTATCCTTGTAATATGGAATGCAATATCCAATTTCAAAACTACATTTCTGTACATTTACTTACAGTTTCGATAGTCAGTAGAAAAGTACTTAATAATTCCGGCATGAGAGAACTAGATCTCTAGGTTAAACTACGCACATAAATTGATTCATTCATAACTGGTTATTGGCCGACCATTGGCTGCTTACCAAGTGACCTCTCTTATTGGGTCATTGCAGCAAGAAAAACAATACAAAGAAACGTTTCTATTAGATTATGTACCCCTTTTAACATAGGATAGAAAAACTTTGCTCTATATCAAAGAAATAAGACTTTTTGTATCGGAAACAAAGAGTTGCTTCACATACATACATACATATTGTATAATCACGCCTTTATCCCTAATGGGGTAGGCAGAGCGTAAACGACCCACACAAAGGTCGTTCCGCCACGTCTGACAAATTTTGAGAGTTATTCCAGATGGATCTGTATATTGCTGCTATAGTCCCATCGCCTAAATTACAATACTGCAACCCTCATATCCCTTAGCTGATTTTTATAGCATGCCCAGGAGGAGATGCAGCTGGCACATTCTATGTTTTTCTATCACTCCCAGTCCAAAGTTGCCTCACTTTGGTATAAAATCTAATAATTCGCGCGTGAATCGTTTTTATCTCCTGTCAATCAAACTAGAGCTCTCTTATTCTCTCGGGGTGCGATATCTTATAAAAATATTATAGACCAAGCTCGTTGAGCGCGGCTTACGTGGGAAAATGCGTTTAGCTATAGATATAGAAAATTTCTTTCTGCCTGCGCAATACTAAAGGAATTGGATTAGCTTGTTTCTATGGTTTAATTACACCAATAGTAAAAACGGTTAACATAATTTTGATTTAACACCAACTCGCCAAATATTGTATCCAACTTTATAAATAGTACTCACTTCCTCCGAGCCACAGCAGTATGGCGAGTATAGGCGGCGGCAAATTGCTTGAGCGCGTCACGTCACCAGTGCGCCGCGGCTCGCTCACCTTTTCTCCCCCCTCATCTTCACACCAGCTCGCTAAATATAGTACTCACTTCCTCCGAGCCACATGACAGCAGTATAGCGAGCATACGCGGCGGCATGTTGCTTGAGCGCGTCACGTCACCAGCGCGCCGCGACTTCTCCCTCGCCTCTTCTCCCCCCTCAACTTCACACCGACTAGCCAAATATAGTACTCACTTCCTCCGAGCCACAGCAGTATGGCGAGCATACGCGGCGGCATGTTGCTTGAGCGCGTCACGTCACCAGCGCGCCGCGACTTCTCGCTCGCCTCTTTTCCCCCCTCATCTTCACACCGACTCGCCAATTATTGGATCTTTCCTCGTCATAGCAAAATTGAGTTGTCTAAAGAACGTGCTGATAATGAGATTGCATCTTTTTCTGCCTCGAATGGCCGTGGGATCTGGAACAAAAACAAAGATGTTGATATGTTGTTTATGAAAAGGTGTTTATTATATAAATTGCTTCATCAAAACCTTTACTCGCTGAGCTCTCTCACTGTGTTTATGTATAAGATTTTCAATTATTAAAAAGTTTAGCAAGCTTTATAATGTTTCATTTCAAAGAAATTATATCTCATTCAGGGCAAAATGCTAGAGTTCTAACAATATCTAAAACATAAACATTTTGTTATGTTTGTTAGATTGCTTCTAAATCCGTTCAATTATCTGAAAACTGTCGTTTATACTGATAAAAACTTGGTCTCGATCTGGACTCGACTATAAATCGAACGTTCGGAATGGACGGAACTTTGTGCAGTGGAGATTCGGACACAAGATACCTATTTACTTTGGAGCAGCCGGCGAGCGCCACAAACCTATATACATTTATTGTATAGGCGTATTTAGTTTGGCGAGTGGAACAATCGGTTCCTTCAATAGTAATAAAACAGGCCGAGAACAGAAGATCCTTTCATTAAACGTATCGGAGTCGGCTGTGATTTATCGCCTCGTGAGACACTCCATTCACGGGGTGCGTTTTGTTGCTAGAGATCGATTGGCCCGGAATAAAATACATTCGCCAATTGAATAGCGCGCCCCCGCGCAATGTTTCAGGGAAAGCGACACTTTTTCAGGCGGGTGAGGACTAATGGCTTCACGCGCTGGCCCCCGACTTTCAATAAATGGTCGCCCCACGTCTACCCGACCCTCCATAGCTAATCTATTCGTTCCGCAACTTTTTTATTATCCATTTTAGTGTCCCAGTTTAAAGCGTGAATTGAAAAACAAAGCTAAATCTCCCGCAACAGGGCTAACCGTGTTTTGTTTTGTCGTGCGGTTTAACTTATAACGGGTTTTGTTTCACCTCGTTTACTACGTTATCTAACTCGCTTGTGCTCCAGAAGAATTTATTCACGTTTACTTATGACTGTGCAAAAAAACTAAAATCGGTGCTTTCTCTAAATCATGTGGTATGATATTAGTTTTGTTTGTTAATTTTTCGTAAAATAATTAATGATAATATTATATTTAAATATTTAGGATAACAGTTATAAAGTTTATTTTTGTTTAACAGGATAAGTTTAAATAGGTGCCTACATAGGCTAAATTTGAAAATATGGAGTTGTGAGCAGCGCATGATTGAAATTGAATTTTCGTAGAACTCTTTTGCTTATGATGATATGGGCGGGCACGTAGACTTTGGAATAACGAAAATTGGGTGAGAACGAGTGTTTGTCTACTTAATTATTTTTTTCTCTACCGATTTCATAACTGCGTTGCGATTGAGATTTTTCCTCATTCAACGCGGAGTTTTTAACTATTTAGGATGTTATTTTATTATAGTGGGTCTTAGTACGATTGAAATACCGTTGCCTGACGTTTCGACTGAGTTGCATCAATCATTGTCGCAAGCAGACTGGAGCGGTGATATGAAGTCCGCTTCGTTATGATCATGAGTCAACAGACTTTATAATGTTTGATTTGAAGGTAGGTATGTGTTTTCTTTTCATCATCATTATAATTACTCTTTTTAAATAATTTTTATTTTTTTAAATATTTTATCTGCGTTGAATAAAAGTCATATAGGTAGGTAAAATATTTCTACCCATAAGTTCCAAACTAGTCATTATTATAAACTTTCCGGGAATTTTTTATCATTACGACTTCACTCTCTGAGTTATTTATGGGTGGGCACGTAAGTTGGAAGTGGCGAGGCAATTATTTCATGAATAAATTATTGTTTTGGCAGGCTATCTAACAAGTTGCCGCTAACGATTATGATGAGTGATTTATTATCAAACTTTGATTTTGTCTTCGAGGGCCAGTAGAATAATTTGGACTGGGTAATAATTATGGACGTTAAAATATATTTCACCATTTTTTTTACGTTTGCTTGCAAAATGAACTACATACCTATGTACTAAAAGAATTTTAGGTAGCTACATAAAAAAAAACGCTCTTCAAGTCCAAGATAAAAGAAAATAAGGTGTTTGTTTAAAACATAAAGAAATACTTTGTATAGTTTGACAATTGGTCATATGACTTGTATGACATAATAATTCAAATAAAATTGTCATATCTTTTGTATGTCAAAAAAGGGGGATACAGGTAAATAAGTGAAGTAAGTAAATAGAAAATATTCAATCCTACAAAAACGCAATTGTCACTTTCCAAGCACCCAATAGTACTATCAGTAGCGAGATCTCCTGTGCTAAAATCAAGTGACAAAGTGGTGCCAAACATCGTTTGTGTAGTGGCCGCCACTCGGTAAGCTGTCTAACTAAGTAATTGCTACCACCGCCGCGTGCCGCCGTGCCAGCGGCTTGATTCTATAAAATTGTTGTTGTAGATAGCCTGAACTTTCAGCACACACATTTCACCACAATTAAAAGCCCATGTAGCAAAAATAAGGGTAAAATAATGTCTTGTTATATCACAGTGCAGTAATTTTAATTTACTGTTACGATACGATACCATCATATTCTATAGTTTTCTTTAATCTTGCGGAAAGTAACGGTTTTATATTGCGTTGTGAGCTATATTTAGTTGTTTGGCAGCACTGCAGAATCCATAACCAATTTATATACCTTTAGGTTCCGTGTTCACCAAGCAAATTTGACAAAATGTTGATATTTCTGCCAACAGTAACATTTTTCAAAAGTTGTTTACACTTCGCTGTGAAATCTTTCAAAAGTCGTATGGTTGATAACTGCAGAGCGGAAATGCCTAAATACTGGCATTTTATACATCTGCATACAATCAAAATTATAACATTGAAATAAGAAACGTTTCTTTTTAGTATTTTGTTTCTTTTTGTGTGTATCATTCATATTTACTGGTATTCAACACATGCTACAACTAAAGTTTGAGTAAATACTTTTACTTCTTGCTACTTTTCTTTGCGAGCGCAACATTATATCGCTTCAGTTGTTCGGAGGTCGAGCTGAAAGGTCCTGAATACGAACCGCGGGTTACGGCTTTTGAAACTTATATAAAGGAGTTAATATGTCTCAAGAAGTCCGACGTTTCGTGGCAAGAATGAACACGTTCTTGGTCTAAACTTTTCCTATCGAGCGCATTGAATAGTGCGTTCACGTGCCACAATAAAATTACACTTTATGGTACGTGGTGGTACATAAAGTGTGGGAGGGGTGTGAAACTCGTGGACGCGTGGCTTTATGTGCGCCTGCCGTGAGGTGGGATGAACCGATAAACAAGGTAAGTAATATACAATGAGCTGCATCTTTATAGTCTTGTTCTAATTTTAGTCCTTTATGTAGGTTATCTGTGCCAAGAATCACCCTATGAATGCATCGTGATGTCGTTTTTAAGGCCCGTATTTATAATCAGCTCTCAAGTGTGACAGCGAGTTTGAGTTCGTATCAGAAATGTCATTTCAGTAAAAAACGACCTGTCAAATCCATACATAATATTGATCTCAATCTTGAGATGGCTTTATAAATACGAGCCTTAGTCCTTTATGTAGGTTATCTGTGCCAAGAATCACCCTATGAATGCATCGTGGTGTCGTTTTTAAAACTGTTTACTCGGTCTGTGTGGTAAAATGCTGTAAATAAATAAAAATACCTTGGTATTAGAATCACGTTTGGAAGACTAAACCAAATTTATTGTCATAAAACACGATTTATTTTGCATTATTGCTATAGCTGCAGGATTTTCAAAGAATTTTTATTAAAATCGTGATAAAACTTGAAAATATACGACTTTATAAAATAATTTACATATACGAAATATTGGTACGTGATTCTCATATGAAAGAGTTCAACGCGCTGCGGGAGCAATGTTTAAGATTATTTTCTTTTACCGTGTGTCGAGTCAACGGACGACCAAGTGGACCCTGGAGTCAGTTTTGAGACCACTATTGTAGTTGATAAATTAAAAAATAAAATGGGTAGGATAGAGAAGGTATACGATGGAAATCCATGTATTTCGTTCCATTTTTCGTCCACAATTTAACGATGCTAGGATGTATTTTTTACATGAATTTCTTTCCGTAATTAATTTTCACAATCTTATCATAACCCAATGTTATTATAAGTTTACTAATTATCATACGTAGCTATTTTTGAAAAAAAAAACTTTTTTCTGTAGCTGGAAAAGATTTCAAATCATAACATGAGACAAAATGACATCTACAATTGCTCTTATTCTATGATCTACAAAATAGTACTTCGAATTTCATCATCAATCGCTGTAAGAATGCGGTTTCCTTATATGCTGAGTATTTAAAGGAGCACCTCCAGATCCCATTGTCAGCTGAAGAGGAATCTCCCCCGGCACGACCTCGCGTGAACCTACAATAACTCACTGGAGACGGCAACGTTCAAACGAATATCTGTGAATGGGAAAATCCCGTATTTTTCTATTCTTATACTGCAATAAATCGGTATTTTACAGTATCCTTTCATGCTGTCGTATTGTGATGCGCTCTTGCTATTTGCTGAATATTCATAATGATTCAAATGCTACATATGTTTCGGCTGTAGATAAATAGGAAAAAGTACAAGAAAATATTGGCTCTTCGCGCGGATCTTGTGGCTCTTCGTAATTTACATGATACCGAGACAAGACAATGAATGTATTGCTATTTTCTAAATCAAATAAATTTGTCGATATTTTTAAGATAGATAAACATTTAATATTTCTTCCATGCTGGACTGGGAGCGATAGAAAAACATAGAATGTGCCAGCTGCATCTCCTCCCGGGCATTCTGTAAAAACCAGCTAAGGGATTCGAGGGTTTCAGTGTATTGCAATTTAGGCGATGGGCTGACAACCCGTCACTATAGCAATATACATCACCATCTGAAATAACCCTCAAAATTTGTCAGACGTGGCGAAGAGTGACCTTTGGGTCGTTTTCGCTCTGCCTACCCCATTAGGGATAAAGGCGTGATTTTATGTATGTATTCAGGCGTGATTTTATGTTATCATTCTGATTTTTATAATACAGCACAATTTTGACTCCAAGAAGTTGTCTCTACAATGATAATATAGACCCCGCTCATACCGCCGATACTTCACTTGGCTCGCGACGTCCGTATATTGGTACATTCTCACAGACGACAGCCGAACAGTGATAAATAGTCTCTAGCGATACGTTTTCAGATATTTAAAGTGAACATATTGGTTAACAAGTACTATTACCTACATGTAGCTATTTATTGCTACATCTAAAACATATTAGATTAAGCTTAGAAGATAACTTAACGCAAAGACGTTGTTATCTCTGGCAGACAAATTTAGACATTAGCATAAAAAACAAAATAGTTTAGCAATGTTGAGCATAAGTAACTATACTGTACATGTCTGAGGACGTGAGTTTTTCTAAATTCGTATGAAACATTTGTAAGTGTTTAAGGTTCATATTGGTGCCGTTTTCAACTGTGACCTTACACGCACGACCGTCCTCGTCCCGGGTCATACATCATCCGATTCACACGTCGTATCAGCGCCCCATCTATTGGCACTTTTACGCTCCATCGAATACTGATCATTGAGATGTAAGCGCTTATTTACAGCCTATGATTTTATATTTTTCTTTAGTGGCTGAATCAATATCAGCAGCGTTCATTGATTTTTAGGATAAAGAACTTGTTATACCTACACAAATCTATACTTTTTGTTGGCACCAACATGAATAACGTATAAGGTACTTTTCGAATCATAATATTTATTACACTCACAATAACTAGGAAATAAGAATGCACTTTTTATACTTGCGACTTTCAGGAGCTATTTCATTGCTCTACCAGTTAAGCTAACACAATTCTTATTATATTTAATAACTTTTAACGTCATTGTTATTCCTGCGGGACAGGATTTTTTATGTTATACAGCGGCAACTAAGCATACGGCTCACCTGATGGTAAGCAGTACCGCAGCTTGTCCCACTAGAATCTAATAGCAGAGAACGTTGCACACTGTGAGATCTAAGCTGGAATATCTCATATGCCAGTAATTTTTCTGGCTCCCTTGCCTTGCCCTTTAAACCGAAACACAGAAGTGTGGGTATGGGAACTTCTGCTTGGTGGCAGAAATAAGCAAGGGGGTGGTCCTTTAAAAGTTTTACTAGTTTTGTATACATAAATATGGCAGTAGCTAATCGCTGGAGAGCTGGTGCCATGGTAGATGCTAAATTGAATTTTTAGATACCTATAGCGGCGAGCTGCTAACAGTCGCAATACGTCGCAAGGTATCGATATGTCACTTTATTTACCAGCCAATCCCGAAACTGTAGAAGTTTCTTCATTCACCAACAACAGTGTTATACACAGATAGATGTAAGTTCGCTCCCTTTATTACATCGGTGAACTAGTACCAACCGCGACCCGCCGCGGGGTATCGATATGTCACTTCAACCACGAGCCCGTCCCTAAAGTCTATTCTACTAATACAATGACATTCAACATTCACAATGGACAGAATACGTTTGATATAGTCGAAAGTCCCTGTATGAATTGGCTTCCTCTACATTTACCAAATTGGTGGTTGCCGGTGGCGACCTCCCATAATCTATTCGATTGGGACGCGTATACGTTACGTACCTACAATAAACTGTCAAACTTACATTTCATATCAGCCAAACAGTTTTTTTTTACTACCTGTTCCAATTTGTTCGGTTTTGTAAGATTTGTTTTTATTATATTTTAGTCATATTATTTCGATAGCATTAATCTGTTATTCCAGGTAAATAAATATTCTGTGTGTGTGTAAGTGTATTTGTTTACAAAACGCATTAATATAATAATAATCGAAATTACGAAATATCGGTGATATTTTTGCTGGTCTCCGATATTGAAGTTCTATAAAATTGACGATATTTATACATTCTGAATACGACCGTCAGTGATTTACAGAAGGGATTTTCGAGGTTGAACGATTTACATAAATTGCTTATTTTGATTGATTCGGCATAAACCAATTGAATTTTTCACTTTAGGTTTAACACGATTATTTGGGTAAGTAGTATGTACATAAAAATCTTACAAAAAAAGAACGATTTGAATTGGTTGTGATGTCTTTCTGTTTTCAAAAATTAAAAGCTTTTGAAATTATTTTTTAATGTCGCCAATGGAATCAAAAAACTAGTCACGTAGAGAAAAGCCAAAACATTTACTTAATAGAAGTAAATAAAATATTGCCAAGCATCTGCCTGCATACCAGCGGCCGGGGCCTTCGCACGTCAGCGCGCGAGTTTATTTTATTAGGAGTTCACGGGTTCACTCAACTCCGCCATCTTGACTTTCCTCACACGTGCCAAAGTTGAGACATGTCCGACACGGCGCCGCAAATGAATTCGACGCACCTTTATAAATGTTGGGAGACCTGAACAACGGCCTTCGCAAAACTTGCCAACACAAACGAGAAAGAAAAATAATTTACCTAATTACTTTAATCAATAGAACTACCTACACCAATAGAAAAAAACTATTTTCTATTCCGAAATTATTCATATGGTAACAGTTAGTTGATCATAAAAAAAATAAGAGATTATGTCTATTGACTCTTTTTATCTTATCCTTTAAAAAGCGCCCATCAAAATGAAGCAATTATGTTGTTTTTTTTCGGTAATTAATGCAGAATTTTAATTTTAGTTTAAGATTTACTAGTTATTTAATTTTATATTTTTATACCTACCTATACATAAAATTTTCTAGTTTATTTAAATTAAGGGAGTTATTTACAGAGGTTCTTCAAGACTCTACAATTTAGAGAAACATAAAACAATACAATTCAATGGATCCTTGTTTGACTACGTGCTTCTACATGAAGATAGCTACTTACCTATTTGTCGAATCGCTCTTACGAGATATTTTGGAATACTTTACTGAAACATTACTGGACAGGCAGATATATTTAAAATTATTTGAAATTGGAACGCACCACCTCGCCAAAGGTCCGGCCACAAGTGACACATTATAACACACATCATTTACAAGTGCGTACAAGTACTCGCATCGCTGATGAACTCTTGACACGGATCCACTGTTAGCACAAATTGCAAATTGCACGACAAAATTGTACTTCTGACAATTTATCAATTCATCCAGTCACTGATAACTCCATCCATCATCTACACTTCTCGCGTTCCATCTTGTGTCGTTATCTACCACTTGACAGTTGTTTAAAACCCTGTGTACCTTATGTATGTGATAAGTGGTTGCTGTTTGGTACTTTCTTGTCACACTTCCATGGATACACCGTCCCATGGATCTCATGATTTTCTTGAATATTGAAATCACTGTGCCTAATCTTTGGACTGAAAATTTTAGCCACGATTTCGTTATCCTTGAAAACTTGTTATAGAGTCTGTTCGAAAAGAAAACAGGCATGGAATTTGAGGGCGCGCATTTGTATTTAATTAACTGTCGCTTGGTCATGTGAAGATTATGCCCAAGTCTTTAACAGTAACCTTCTACATTAAATTTTGGAGGTTTTAGGTCAAAGACCTAGGCATAAACGCCACGCAACCAGCCGTGGGATAGTTAATACAAATGTGCGCCCTCCGATTTTATGCCTGTTCTCTTTACAGACACTAACTATAATCTTCAGACTTAAATGTTCCGCTGTTACTTAAATATTTCAAATGCTTATCTTTATAATTAAATCCCCGAAATCCAAATAGCCATACATCGAATCGTATAAAATGTAGGTATAGCTATGCAATCAAAAGAGGATTATACCCTACATTTCGAGTACCCGGAAACCCGTATGCCGGATGTAAGGGTCTCCCTACAAATACCCGAGATAAAGATTTCAATTTGAATATTATCGAACATTCTGTATTATGTTATTGGTAGGTGTGTAGCATGTAATCCATAATACGCGGCATATACGGTAAGAAACATTTATTTTATTGTATGAAACAGCTAAATATGTTTTCGGTTTGAAAGTTAACATAAAATGTTAAAACTTAATTCTGTATGAAAATAATGTACACATAATTTGTATGAAAATCAACTACCACAACCCAAACTGTTAGATAAAACACACGGCTACTCACTTGAACGTTACGAACGTGAGGTTTTGACCTCAACGTTTCGTCGTTTAGTCATAAAACAACTTGTTAGAGTTACTAATTTTCAATGGATTTCTCTCATATTTATTATAGAGAGGAATATGCTGTTGGTAGCAATAATAAAACTGTTTTAAACTGATTAAAACTCATTAACATATTTGACTGATACGTGAATAACCCGATAATTCAATTTACGGTCGTATTGGCGTCCAACTGCATTAAAAAAAATCAGTAAAGTTTCCAAAAAGGAAAAATCATTATAACAGAATAAATCAAAGCAATTGCCACACTGATTGCTTTTCCTTCATTGTTGTATTTATAACAAGTATGGAAATATAAATCAGGATAAATTTTGATATATGTTTTTATTGTTAGTGCGCTGCTGTTCCATTCGCGGCTTATCGAAATGAAAAAAAAATGCAATTTCCTCAATATATTATTATGTAGAGATTTATTTATCACCGTATGTAAGCAAGATTCATTGCAATTGACGTCAGATAGGCCATTTATCTAGGATATCTATATATTTAATAGAAATACCAAAACATTATAGATATTTGATCAATAGGTTCCAGACAACGGGCTCTTCTGCTACAGCTAAAATTAAAATCTAACTATCATATTCAGCTGATAATCAAATTGAGTACGTATTCATAACGTGCCTAAAATAAAGAACATGCAATTCAGAAGCCAAACATCATTAACTGAAATTCATAACTGTATACCTACTAAAACGTTTTTAAAACTTTTAATTTAGTGAAATACAATGCTTGTAGTGCTTAAATACCTATACTACATAAACATTCGGCGCTCATTCTATATTCAATAGGTTACGCAAATTTATATGCATGCGGGTTCATTTGGCATGAACAACGATAGTTGGTTGGAATCGGATGCAATAAAATAAAACGTCAAACATTAATATTATAATTTGTTTGACTTTTTTTTTATTGCATCCGATTTCCCGATCACTGATTATTTCGAAGGAATTAATAAAATATTTAAATAGTGTTAACAACGTGAAATATAAATTAGGAGTGTTATATTGAATGAGTTATTATTTTATATTATAATCCAAGAAATACCATAATATCTGTCATACCATAACAACTGCTTGCCATTTTGAGCCTTTTCGCACCACGTTTTTCGTACGCGCTGAAAACACGCAGACAATGCAACTGGTACGCTCAGCGAACGCATGGCCTCCGGAAAATTTTACTCTTTTCACACTATGCTTGCGTTAGTATCGCGTTTTTAGCATGTAATCTGCTAAAACGCGTTAGATACGTGCAGATACGTGCAAAAGCACAGAGGACGCGCGTACGTAAAACGCGCGTACGAAAAATGTGGTGTAAAAAGGCTCTTTGTGGTGAAACGAGAAGCATCTTCAATCAGCTTTGCGCCGCGTCGTGTCGCGTCGCTTCAAGGTGTGAACTAACTTGTTGGTATTATTTATATTCAAATGTTCTTGAAACGGCAAATAATTTAATTTATAAATGAAACACAAAGCGCAAAATAACAATTGAAATTGAAAAATATTAATTGAATAAATTTCACTCAACAAAGCATTTCACTGAACAAAAAACCTCTCTTAATTAAATGTTGCTGTAACTATATCGAGCACTGTGGGATTCATGTATATTTTTTTCCAATACTCCATTAGTAACACTCTCTGTAAAAGAGCTATTGTTGCATGGACTATGTATTTTGATAGCAATTTGTAAAATGATCCTTCGAAAGAGATATATAGGTAGAAGGAATACGATGTCAAACTATTTTTATGTAATGTTTGAGATTTAAAACAAAAAAGATAAAACATGCTTTAAAATAAACAAAGTATGCTCGAGTAAGTAAGTGTAATATTTATGCCTTAAATTCCAAACTCACCCGAAACAAAAGTTATCCAAACACACATTCAAAAACAACAGCAGAACCAAACAGTTACAAACAACACGCTATAAATTTCAGGTGTTTATTCTTTAAGTCATTCACAAAGTTCGGGTTACGAGAGTGAACGAGACGCGTATATGTGCTACGGGCGTAGAGGGTGCTACGGCGTAGACTGTGCTACGAGCTACGAGTATACAGGCTGCGACGACGCGACCGCGCCACGCAAGATCCCGCGACCGACTGCCTCGAGCCGCTCCTGCACCGTGACCCGCGCAATGCAACCTCCTGCGATCTCTCCGTAATTCTTCTCTGTCTAAACCTTAATTGCTTATGCATTTTAAATTGCATCTAAAAGAAACCATTATGGATAAGTAGCTTAGTCCCCCTGGGTGCATTTAAAAGGATAAAGGTTTTTACCCCGTCTGCAAAAAGACCTCCAAATTACATTTTAATCGCTTCATCGCCGTTAAAACTTATTCAATCCCATGTGCAGATGAACGAAAAGAAATTGGCGCGTTCGTTATAAGCAACAAAATTGATTTTGAACAGACTTTGCATTTGAAGCAAGGCAACCAGTTAATAGGCAATTAGGGCGCGACGTGCACGATACAGTACCGAACAGAGGAGGAATTACTGTGTTCTCCTTCATCCAGGGTGAACCACGAGACAAATGAAATTCCATTACGATATTAAAGAAAATCCCTAAAGCCGCCGTTGGCTTTATGAAAGAATTTAATAACAAAGAGTAGAATATTATTCAATTTTTCCTGAAAACAAAGATGGAGCGGAAAGAAATTCTGTTCCCACCTGGGGCCTTGGGGCCAGTCGAATTTATTAGCATTCAAATGATTTATAACTAGCGAGCGGCAGCTGAATATTTTCTGATTCGTCTTAAATTAAATTCTTTCTTTCCTTTGACTGGATTTCATTAAGGGTAACGAAATGCCACGGAGATGAAAAAGATAATCTTGAAGGAAGCGAAGGAAGCGAGCACCGGTGCGATGCCTAGTCATGTGCGCTCCCTCCCCCCCCCCCCCCCCCCCCCCTCGTTCACTCAGCCACAGCGGTCTCTGAATTTGCAAACTCGAGTAAGAATTCGGAGCATTCTATTGTGCATACCTACCTTTCTGGATTGTACGTTACCGAAATGTTTTGCGACATCATTTATTTTTAAATTTTAGGAAAGGGAGAAATAAATGTGAATTTCGGAATCTAAAAATATAAGATTTAAATTAACATGATAGTAAGTTAATTAATGCCTATCTAAAAACAAACCGTGCTAAGACTCTAAGGCCCGTATTTATAATCAGTTCTCAAGAGTGACAGCGAGTTTGAATTTGAATCAGAAATGTCATTTCAGTACAAAACAGCCTGTCAAATCCATACTTAATATTGCGCTCAATCTTGAGATCGCTTTATAAATACGAGCCTAAAACATAATTCATATAAGCACAAAAACTATATACTTAGCACTTAGTAGCAATAATATAAAAAAGAAATCATTAAAACTAGATTTTGTGTTTAGTGAGAGAAATGAGGGCTCAATTAACATTATTCTTAGAAGATTTTTCATGACAGCTAAAAACAGAAAAGGGCTAAAAAATTGCGAAAGAGAGCATGACTTTATGGAAAAAACAATCTTAATAAATAAAATTAACGTGAAAAAATAACAACAAGGATTTCGCCTTGAGACTCTCCAGAAAATTATTCCATAACTTGAATTCTGCTTCTGAAACTAATTAGTTATTTCTGGAGAATTTAATATATTTTGAAGAAAACTGCAATATTTCCAAATGCCTGGAATATGCAGCCGTTTCTCCGGGATCAAGTAATTTCTCAACCAGCTTTCTGGGATGAACGAACGCTGGGTGCAAATTCGACTTACAATGTGGTAAATTAATATTTTCATCCACGATTTCAGATTAGTTTATTCTACGCTAAAACTTTCCTGTTTAATGTTTTAGTAGAGCAGTATCTTTGGGAATACATGTTTATTGCAAAAGTTTTTCCTATGAATAGGAAAAACAGGACAAAATAATGCGACTAGACTAGGTTGTAGGATCAGCTGATGGTAAATACGAGGATATGTAAAGCAAAATAAGGAATTATTTAAAGTAAAATAATATTAGTCTTCATCAGTAAATATTGCTTTAACACAAAAATTACCTCAATAATTTTCAGGTTGTTAACCGCACGCAATAACAAACCACAATTAAAATACGACTTATTGAAATTCAATATTAGAGCGTGCTAGTTTAAATATCCGCTTCCGCGTGTTTGTGATTGTGAAAATAATTTCAAGTTAATATAATGCATTCGTAGACCTTTATTTATATACCCCAAAACTTGTGTAACTCAATGTTTGGGAATGCCAAAATACCAATTACACAAAAAATAACCGTCTAATTTTATGAACCTCAGCAAGTATAACTACCTTTAAAATGTCGATACAGGACGATCATTCCTTTTTTTAAAAGAAATAAATTATAATATTTTATTGATAAAGCAATAAATAGTTATGTTTAACAAATAGAATATTAATCAAAATTTAGTCACTCATCGACTATAATTTTCGAGAAAAGTATAGAACCTTATTCATAAGTTTACTCGAAGTGGTAAAAGTTTTCTTTTTATAAAACACTCTCAATCGTTAGGTGAGCCATGCAAGCGGGAAGTGCTGTGACTTGCATGAATGAAGCGAACATGGTTCTATAAAGTGGTTGCTTTATTAAATTGTTCATATTGCCAGCACAGTTAGCTCATAGCGAATTGATTGAAGCTAGTTATTGGAAATTATATTACGTGAATAGGTGAATCCCAGGTAGCAACTAGTACTGAGAGTCGTTGCAAGCGTTTGCAAGTCATGGCTCTCTACACATATTGAATCCCTGACTAATTTACGTCTGATTAGCCTCTGTGGCCCGCGTATAGAAATGGGAACAATACACACGTAAGCAAAAGCAGTCGCTGTGGGTTGAATAGAAGGGATGCTAATTACGAAACATGTCGCGCTGAGCCGTGCGAGACGAGTGTGTGAAATGGCGGAGGACAGCGAGCTAAGGCTCCGGCCATGGAAATTTTTGCTGCAGTGATCGGGCGGTGCAAACGATGGACCGTTTTGCGGTAGAAAAAAAAAATACAAATCATGCCATGTGTGGGCGTGAGGGCGGCAGAAATAATGAGTGAGTTTGTGCGGCGTATGCCACAGGATTCCAAAATGTCTTGCAAATATAAACCACCATCCGCGCCGCCCATTTCCGTGGCTAGGCCGTATAGCTGTGAAGCGCTGCAAGCGGCTTAATTGCCACGTGGGCTCTTCAAACTGCTGAGGCTGTGAAAGGGTCATGAGTCGCAAAACTGCTGTATACTCTTTATTCAGCGGTGGATACTCGACCGAAAACGACAAGGCGCTTTGTTAATTAATGAGAAACCAAGCACAAGAAAATTCGCTTAAAAACAAAAAAATTACTGATGTTCTAGACAGTATAGAGTTACACATAAAAATTATAATTATGGGCGACCTTTCAAGCCAACTCAGCCACTCGCTACATTTTTTTTTTTTAGATATAACTGGGGGTATAAAACTGTGAGCGCAAAAATCTCCACAAGAAATACAAAACAAGAGATTGCCATGAAATACCGTTATGTTCTATGATTTCGTTGAATCATGTGTGACACAAAATGAGCATATGTTTCAAAAAGCTAGCACATGCGCAACGCTGTGTGTGCTGTGTTGGTGCTGTGCGTACATTTGTGGATCTTTTGTTTCGTGGTGCGCTGTCATGATATAAAACTACTATTCATAGCTTTTCTTCCAACCAACACTTCCAACATTCATTAACCGTGATTCTAGCTAGAAAGCTGGTCAAAATATTATTAGTGATAAATTATCTATCACTATTCATTCACCCTTTATACAACCCTTCGAAACAAATCGAAGAAGCAATCACACTAGTCCAAGCAATACGATGATTCCATAATTATCATGTATTTGTCGTATATTATGTTTGAAAGCTCTTTCTATCGTAAATCTATCTCCGTCACTTCAGATCAACAGAAAACTCATCACAAAAAATACAGAACAGATGACCAAAATCTACCAGCAATTAAGTATACCTAAACTTACAGGTACCTAATATACCTATAGTTGGACAACGACCTCAGTACCGGATACATGATTCATACACAGGAAATTCGACTTCCGCCCACTTCCCCCCCTCCTTAATTGAAACATACTGCTACCAGCTACGATACTTCAAAGAAAACTATAAATAGTTACGTGAAAATTATTTTTTTTGGAAATTCTTAAAGCTTTCAAGATACGTACCTATATGTCAAAAATAAATTGAGTAAAAGAAACATACCTCCGTCCTTTTTATGGTTCTTGAATTTGATGAACACTATGAATAGGTATGCCTTCTATATTAATTATGAAATCTAAACAATGCAATGCTACTATAAAATTATTCCTGTCCTATCGTCTTTGACGGGAAAAGATAAAACTTGTTCTAGAAAAGCATCATAGGGTTTATTCACAAAGGAAAATTTTATTAAGTTAACCCAACACGATTTGTCAGTTGGAAAATAAACTGATTTTGTTGCGAAAAGAAATTGAGAAAATGTTCGTGTAGAGCGCCAGAAGTTTCTGTATCTAGCTCTGGCGAGGGAATATATTTGAACGAAACTTATAAATTTTTTTCACTTATCTATACTTACTTATACTTTAATAAAGAGTGACGCATTCTTGTGAAAAACATTACTCGCTTGAAATAAAATCGAATTTACTCAGGTACTGTATATTGGGTTAAAGCAGTGTTTATACCCTGGTTATTAAAACAAATTCTCTAAAATTACAGAACATTCTACAGAAAAAAACTTGAAAGTCAAATGAACATGAACAGCAAACATAAAAACCAAAAACGGAGTCCAGTTGCTGTGGCAAGATGAGTTCAAAATATCGTAAATCTTGTTCTCCGTCAAAGTTTGCAGCTCAGAGTTCGCAATCAGAGCAGTGAAAATACTTAACATCTAGAACTTTTGCAGTATAAGGAAGTTCCATTTTACGCCAGTCATAAACCCAACGTAACATGATGAGTGCCTTCTATCTATCTCATAAATTGGCGTTATGCATACGGCTTCTGCAGTTTAATATTGAACGTTCTATCAAGCAATAAAATGTCATTCGGTCGTTAGATATTGGATGGGTTTACTGTTTATTTTTCCTTGTATATTGGCTCAAAAAATTAAGTAGCGAATTCATCTGTTCTCTAGTTTGTGTGTTTGACCCGCTCAAAAATCTGAAACATGCATTTGTCATGCGATCCTAAGACTTAACAGCTTATAGTTTCCTATTTCTGAATATCTCATAGATTGCTAGCATATGCCTTGATAAATCAATTCATCAAAGTTAGCGGTAGGTTTGATCGCACGCCTCAGCTGCATCCGTTAGTTAGGTACTAATAAGACAGGCTGGTGCAATTTGCATCTCCCCGGATTGCAGTCGCGAACTTGGAATTATTTGAATAAGATTTCGCTGAGTAATAAGGAAATTATTCCCGCTACGAAGTGACGCTGATGAGGGGAGCTGGCAGTACGAGATAGTTGGAATTGACAACACCGACGGATTTGAGCTGCTTCAGCCTGTACTAGCGTCTTGAGTGAAACTAGCTAAGTTTGGGGATAGAATTAGAGTCAATCGTTCGCAATTTCTGCAACGTATTTGATTAATAAGGGTGACCAAATTTCACCATAACAGAGAGCGGATTATAAGAATGATGCTTTATATGCCTAAAATATCTCCATCGTCTCGCCATCATAAATTTTTATAAAACACAAACATGCTATTGACATTGTCATTGACTCGTGACTACACTTACCATTTTATAGACTTATGGTGTCGTTCTTTCTTGTATACTTAGGCTTAATCGACCATTACTACAGCAAATTATGTTTATGGTTATAGGTATAATGCCCATAGTAAGATAAATATATCTCTGTACTTCAAGTGTGCCTTAACGAATAAGAATATCGGTATGGTAATAAAAATTATGTGACATTGTACTAATCTTTGACATTTTGAATGAAATTTAAATGACAATGCTAGCCTCATAGTGTAGGTATCTTTCATGTAAAATAAATGTGCATTGGGTCGTTGTTTGAAAAACCCACTCACTAAGAAAAATAATTGTGCTTTAAAGAAACAAATATTGGCCATCTTTGAATTCAAGAAAATGACAAGACCAAAGTACAAGACTAATATAAAATTAGTGTGTTATCCATAACAGACACGAGTGTGTTCCTTTCCACTTCATATTTTTATCGGTAAAGGTCCCGGAGGCGATTACATAAACAGGATTCAACCGCGACCTTAATGCGGCTAATAAAGTTTTACGAGGACCCTTGGCGAAGACGCGGCACTACAAGGCGACAATGCTTTTAGGTTATCTGTCTTATTATACCTAAATCTTTAGAAACTGGGTTCTGAAACAGTAACCATTGCACCTATTACATTAATCAAATCAAATATTTTAAGCAATAACGTGTTTGATATTTAGTGATATATAAAATCTCAACTGTAATTGACCGGTAAGGCGTTCACTAAGTAGGTCTCAAAACTCAACTTAGTGTCTTGAGAAAATCGCTGAAATTCTACCTGCCATTTTCAGTACGACCTAAGATAGTTAACCAAAATCCCTGTCCCATGACCCCCGCTGGCGATAATAGCCGCTGATGGTTTATGGTGATTTACCTCAGACAATACTTTTCACGTTTTATTAACATTTTTGTTGAAATTAGATTGAGAGATGGCATTGTCAGGCCAGCCAGACGCTATCGGTCGTATATTTATTGATAGTTGTTAGAATTTGTTGTGTAGACTTTTGCTGTAAACTTCTATTACAGAATTCTTTTAAGTCTCCTAAAGATTCTTAGCTGCAAATTCTTTTAAGTAAATTACTTACATACTTTTGAGTAGACGTTGATGTATGATATTTCTTTTTCTTAGTTAAAATCCTTGATAAATATATTATGCATGGTATTTGTTTTACGAAACATTTTCAACTTGTAGAAGAATTAACATAATACCTGCAAACACCTTTCTATCAGCATTTCAACCAAAAAATAATGTTAAGTAAAAACAGGCCGTCTCTAGTTACGTTCAATTGAATCGG
The DNA here is from genome assembly GCA_029255725.1 of Scrobipalpa atriplicella. Taxonomy (NCBI): domain Eukaryota; kingdom Metazoa; phylum Arthropoda; class Insecta; order Lepidoptera; family Gelechiidae; genus Scrobipalpa; species Scrobipalpa atriplicella. The sequence continues at coordinate 39,414 of JARACY010000928.1, forward strand.
CGTTTTGTTTAGAGAAAATTATAGATTTTCTGGGAAGTTGTAGTGAACTACCTTAAATTATGTTTTTAATGAGAATATCAGTGAACTATATTTTTTTTCAGTATATTGTAGTGCACTATTTTTTGAGGCTAGAATACGAGTATAAACAAGCATGACGCACTGAGGCTACACTTGTTTACCATGCTCACGGCGCAGAATTGCGGAATTAATGCAATAAATCAATGTCAGTACGTTTACGAGCAACACAGTTAATTCCTGCGACATGACGTTTATATTCGTGAATAATTGTTGATTGCGCACGCGGCTCTAAACCCATTACACCAACACGAGGAGGTGCTGTTTTCTTAATTGTTATAATTACTGCGTGAGGAGAGGCAGTAATGAAAAATTGGACCGGTGTGGGTTGTTAAGCTCACGATTATTGCGCTATAAAGACATTATTACGGAGAATATCGTGTAAGTAAGTAGAAATTCTTAGGAACGACTTGAGGTAAAAATTCCTGATGATATTAGGTACTTTTCCTAGAGTTTTTGTCAAACAAATAGCTGTTTGTATTTTAAAATCAAATTATCTGGGTCGAGGCTAGGCTGTACTTTTATAAGTCTCCTTTTGACAATAACTTTTATTGCTTTATCCTTAAGTACTAAACTTCATCTTGTATAATAAAAAGCCTCAGATTTAAACTACATACTTAATTATTTACTTTTTTTTTAGGTTTTTTCTTATGTTGTTTAAATAATAAAAATTATACTCTCTGTATACTACTTCTTTCTCATACGTTTTATTCATATAACAAACAGACGTTCAATACACTTGAACGCTCAATACAATGTATCTTCTTTTCACACAACATTCTATCAAACGCTAAGTCGTCTGAAAAGAATATAAAGAAGTTCATAAAACAGGAATAAAGCCATATGTCAAGGGGATGATACCGCGTTTGAGTGCATGATGTTGTCTAAGTATAGTAATACATTCTCGTGCTTCTCATGTTATACCTATATAATCGGATCTTTGAATTCCAAGGTACCCTAAAATAAAACTAAAGAACCAGAGGGAGACATACCGAACTTCACCTGAAACTTTCATTAATATCTTATTCAATTATCAAGCGTGGTTAATATGCAAGAGACAAAAAAAGGTTTGCAGTATCAGGAATGCAACAGGAGTTTCCGCAATATTTTCGCCTTTTCCAAGCAACGTTCAAGTTGCCCGGTGAAAATGTGACTGCGAAAGTTTGATCAGTGCGGAACTTTTAATTGCCACTGAACGGCATTCCCGCCGTGAGGACGAACTTCACTCGGAAGTATTTTATTCGAGCAACAGCAATACTAAAACTATAAATTACCTGCACCGAACAAACGGACCTCAGGGCTTTATTTCATCAGATTTTCCGCAAAACAAACTAGTTCTAAAACTGCCTCGACAATTCAACTTTGTTGGCCGAAAATTGCTTTACCAAAGCTTTGACTTGATGACATATTTTGTGGACAAATCTGAAAAAGAAAAGGGGTAGAAAATCAGTATCTGAATTTTCAGCTAAGTTAATTTAGTAAAAATTACAATTTGTAGTTAATTCAAGATAAAAACGGTGTCAAATTAAACGTTTTCAATGACTTGAAGAAGCTGACAGGGCTAATCAAATTAATTTGACTTACTTTAGTCAGAATTGTCACTAATTCATAGCAAAAATGCATAGCAAACTTAGTAACTGTACCGATTTTTTATTTCATATTTATTTTTACTTATGTGTCGAAAGCTCGGAATAAAATTTTATACTATTTGTCCAAAATTGAAAAGTGCATGTTACCTACCTACGTACACTCCTTTTACTAGACTATTACATTCGATTTGTATTCAGAGTTCGTTAGCTCAGCTCACAATGATTGCACCCATGGGACCGCGTGTACCAAACCCACATACAAAATGTATTGCCGTAATAAAGTGTTTTATTATTGCATTTCATAATATGCGAACACAGGAAATCAGGCTTCACACTGAGAGAAGGGAAAAGTAGAATAATGAAGGAAATTGTAAAAAATAATGACCGTTTTGGTCCAATTACAGTACGTTTTTAGAGAATCCAAGAGCGTACCTACTAAGATCGTGAATAATCGTGAAAGATACTAAACTAGTCAACACATATCTTAAACTAAAATGATAATGGATTCTTAAAATAAACAAATAAAAACTAAAAAAGTATAAATCGTCTAAAGGAATAATCATTTTTGCCCCTGATAACCGGATATACGCACATGCTGGATTGGATGAAGTAAAAAAAGATATCATTTAAAATAACAGCTTTATCCACATTCTCTCTGACGGAATAACGAAACTCCTACGGTGTGTTGTACGAGATGTCAATTAATTATAAATTAATTCCATAAAAGCGAACCGAACATTCCGGACGATTAAAAAACCAAACGCAATTAAAAAGTTAATTTAACAAGGAAATTTCCTGATTTTATTTTGCTACTGCCTAATGATATTCGTAAAATCATTACTGAAAGCAAAATTCACTTGGTAGAAAATAGAAGTTGGTAATATTATTATCATTGATTGAAATGCAGTCACACTACGTGAACTTTTAATTAACAGGGTGTAATGTAAAGTATCTGGTCTATAAAGGGTGTATCCCGTTAATTGTTCAATCATCGAAACTAAATATCGATCTTACAATATATATTTTTCAGGGAATGAAAAGAAAAATACCCGTAAAAAAATACCATCTCGATACAGATGACCTCGATTTAGAAAATGTATATGGGAAAGCCTAAAATATTTTTATTTCCTGAAAGAATTTCTTCGTAAATATTGTTCAGTTTCGATGACTGAGTAACCCCTATCAGTTGGCGGGAAGGTGCCCCTAACACCCTATATAACAGACTGAAAATTCGAACTTGATGTTGGAGCAACCACACAATAATGTAATATTTTTTTCACCATGTCTTCGGCGTAAAACTCTCTGTTCGACACGAACCAAGCACATATTCACCCACTCCACGTCAACCCCTCATCGCCAATCGACGAAGCGAAAATAAATCTCAGAAGCGTTTAGATAAAACAAATTAATCACGGTTAGATAAGCGAGTATTGAGAGACGTATAGAGAGTGGGGATGTTGTCTGCCAAAGACCTATCATATTATAGACCGTTCTGTAAAAAAAAAGATGCACACTCGGTAAAGATCTCATATCATATTCTCTATCTTGTACTGACTGATGTCGAATTGTGAAAATCTGTTTAAAGCTACTTTTAAATTTTTAAACTACTTTGCGTATAAGGTGACTCAAGAGCAAGGCATAATGGTAGAGTCGAGGCGGCGCTGTCACTTTTGACAGATTTTCTGTAGAAATTTACATCACTGCGACAACTGCTGGAACTGGGCTGCGCAGACATTTATAAAAATCTGTATGTCGCGTCGCCGTCTTGACACCACCTCGACTATTCATGTATGCCATGCGCCTAATAAATAAATCCAGGGAATAGGCAGCAGCATTCCCGGTAAATATAATAATGCACTGCGTTCCCTAATCAAGCTTATGCTTGCTTAATCAGGCGTGCTGAGTATTACTTACCCACATAGCAAATTCCATCCAAAGGGAGGTCGCCCATGTCATGTTGTGGCCATTATAGGAGACTAGTTTATGTATTTACATAGTCCTATTATTGACAGGTCTTACCCCATACCCAGCGGGAATACATCCTGCTTGAAGCTGCTATAAAACTTTACGAGCTCCCAGTATGAACATTATGGTCCTTGTCGATGTCGCTCGCGCCTACGTAGTTCGCCAGAGTTTAGTTGCCAATAAAAGAAGTGCACATGCTAAAAATGGATAGGTTTTATGGTAACAGCGTAGGCTAATGGTTACAGTGGTTTAGAAAAAGAGTAGTACCCACGCGGGTTGTATTGTGTGATAAATGTCTGTTGCAATGAAATGGGAAAATAATCGCGTTTTCATTATTTTTGAGAGTTTGGCACATAAAAAAATAGTTCAATACGTTATTTTTCGTGTCGAGGTGCTATTTTTAAGTTATCTGGCCTAATAATTTTCCGCCATACCAATTTTGACTGGTACCTACCAAATTTTTACCGATTTTTCCCAATTATGCCATGAAAATGACTCTAGGCAAAACTATAGGTAAGTTCAATTAAATTTATTTCAGCAAACAAAAAAAAACATAGGGTAACACAATATCTATAACAGAAACCGAAAAAGAAACAATCGTAGTAAATTATTTCCGGCCCAGCGTACGCCAGAGAGAGGCCAATTAAGGGTTTTTACTCATGGCTGCAAACAAATCTCATCCTCTGTCGGACTGGGCTGCGTGGCGTAAGTCCAACCAACACAGATAACAGAAACACACAGAAATGGAACTAAAAACTTTAATTTGGACGACAATATTTGAGATCCCGATATTTTCGTTCGTCCCTTTCCAAATAGAAACATATCCAGGTAAACAAGCAGATTTTTCATTGAACAAAGAAATTTTAGGCCTGTTTTGACCATCAGACTCAACAAAATTAATGTTACGACCAACATGGTTACGAATAATGATTATCATTTAATATTGATTTTCATTTTCATTCAATTGAAATTGTAGATTCATCATGGCGCCCGCCGCCACCACCACTTCAAATCCAACTTTTGCTCTTGCAAAATCTCTTTTAATAAAACTATTGTTAGTTAGCTTGTCACGCCGATAAGCTTCAGTTGATTGAAGGAGAAACAGACAAGCTTATTTACTACTAAAACATTTTTTTATTCTCTGTTTCTATTCCACTCTTTCTCTCTCCATCTGCTAATTGGTGGGGAACTTGTTTTTGAGTATAATTTCTGGTAATTGCGACCGTGCTCTCGGCAAACTGCCAGCCACGACTAAACAGGGAAACGTAGTTTTTTTTTTTCACTTACTCACTTGAACTTTAACGTATAACTTGTAAGGAGTGGTGCACCCGCGTGTGATCAGTCGAAACAGTTATTTGGCACTGTGTAAGTATTCGGAGGATTTTATACACACAGTGGTTATTCGATTTGTGTTGTTTTTTTTTAAATATTTTTAATCTGTTATTTAAATTTTTGTGGCCCGTTTATGGGCATTTCTAATTACAGGTGTTGTGTAAAACAAAATTATTATTACGATACATACACGGAGAGAAATGTCTGGTTGCATTTACGAGAATTCTCATTTTATGAACTAGAATTTCTTATTGATAACGACACAACAAGAATCGTTGAGTAGGAATAATTAAAAAGAATTGTTTTAATTTTGAAAAAGAATTGTTGTAATTCCAACTATTTTCTAGTATACTGAACAACATGATACTGTACTAATTAACTAGTAATTTAGTATTTGATAAGGTATTTAGGGTGAAGTCTACCATACTGAGTGTTGTGATTACTTACTATATAATTTCAATAACGTTATTATCTCGTAAACACAACTCGCAGTATTGTTAATAATATAATACTGGATTGTAAATAGGACAAAAATATTGTTTTTAATAACGCAACCATGACGTTGCGCCCATTAATGATCTAGTTACCTTTACTATGTGTTTTAGTAAATATTTAGTAACCTGTACTATGCGATCCTGTTGGTGTTACACATTACAGTCAGTAGTTTTTACTGTATGATAATAAAATAAAATTTTCATTGTACAATCTGAGCCATCTACTTTCTAAACTTGTGATATCTCATTTTATTACATAATCCAATAAGACTATAAACTGCCTTATTCGTCGTAGTCCATTAATTAATACATAAACATAGGGCACTTTATAGTACCTACCAATAGTTATGTGTAATAAAATGAGTTATCACAAGTTTAGAAAGTAGATGGCTCAGATTGTACAATGAAAATTTTATTTTATTATCATACAGTAAAAACTACTGACTAAATAATATAACACTTACAAACAAGATCGCATAATACCAAAATATTAACAATATTCTTATTTTAATATTTGTGATATTGGGAAAAAATTAAATGAAATACAATTATATTGAAAATCACATTGGAGTATTTATTCTACTTAAATAAAATTAGGTTAATACAATGAAATGACAGTAATATACTAGGTGTAAGAAAACTGAAAGACTGAACAACAATCAACGATTCTGAACAACTTTCATAAAAAAATTCTAGTAGAAAATGAAAAAATAATTAGCATCCCCATACAAAATGACAACTTTAATTAGACAATTTGTATGGGGAATGTTTTCCTCATCCTATAAGAATTTATTTGTTTTTCAGAATTCAACTACAAACACATTTAATTTCCACATACATACTATTACAATACACACATTTAAAAACAAAAACAATACAAAACAAAACGTCAGTAACACAGAGCAGATCAGTAGGTAAATTTAAAATATCGTAACAATACTACACAAATAGACACAAAACAAGTAAAACATTATAGAATATAGGATTAGGCCCAGCATAGTGCTGGTTTTAAGCCTACCCACTGTCAAGGCTAGTTACAACAGATAAACAGAAACAATAATACACATAAAATACACAACACAACTAAAATATATTTTTTAACATGTAGGAACAATTTTTGTGGAAAGAAATTATTTATTTTATTTCATTTTTCGGAATTCCGCTATCTTGTCAGTTACTACCTTCATGTATGGCAAGAAAGCTGGTTGGCGCTCAACGGTGAGCGGTGTGGAGCCGTTTCTGTGACGGCGCTGACTCTTCATTCGCAGTAGTTCCATTATTGAGTAGTTCCATAATACGCTGACGGTGTGGCTTAAGGTTGTCGCACATTCTAACATCTCATCGTCCAGGTATTGGGGGTCACAGATCTCGCGTGCTCTCTGAAACAAAGATGTTCTAGCGTCAGCTAATAATACAAGAATTGACTCGGATGATAATGGGAATTACCTATCTGTAAGTTGGTTTATAAAAGACTGTGTGATTAATGGTATCATTAGATTTTTTTATGATTAAAAGATAGCTTATTGACTATTTTGCTCTTGTTTTTCTTTTGTCATGTGGGTTTCGAGTCGATCGACCCAATGAACCCTGGTGTCCGAGTTTTTAAACCGCCAAAGACAATACGGAATATTTCCCCCCCCCCCCCCCGGGAATCGAACCCACGACCTCCAGATCGGGAGCCCTTGGCTCAGACGACTAGACCACAGAGGTAGTTATTTTGCTCTAATTCTATAGTAAATAATAAATAAGTATATCATGAAAGTGGGTGCATGAATAGAATGAAGATGGTCATGAAGGTAGTAATTTCGTCCTGTGGAAGGACGGCCAAGGTGTCGTCTACGTACCGATTAAACACCTTCGGAATTTCCGAAGCATTCCTTAGAGCTCGATCCTAAAATCACTCCATGAAGATATCAGCCGCCACCGGGGACACTGGAGAACCCGCGGCCACGTTGCCGTCGACTTGTATGTTGAAATAATCCATCCGCAGTAGCCGGATATTTTTCCCGATTTGGATGGTACCGGCGCCGCTTTCAACACTTCACTTGGTACCTAATCACTTAGTCTCTACACTTCAACCAATGCACAAGTTGTTAAAACTGACTTTACCAAGTAAAATCACGCAGCCAGCGAGCAGCAAAGCCCACAACACAAACCGAGCGCGAACGAAACAGTCATCCAAATGAAATGACGCGGCGGGCGATTGGCGGCTTTGCTTTACTAGCTTTTCGTTTTTGCAACTTACCGTTTAGTAAATAGAATATTAAATTCAGTAGTATTGACCAAATATTTAAGTGTCGTCTAATGAATAGCTAGTTTGTACACATAATTACATACAAATAGTATTCAAAACTATTTAGCTTCGTACATATCTGTACTAAGTGTAATGACGTTAACAGTACTAGATACCGATTAGTTTCGAAAGCAAGAGAATTGTACTCAGAAACAGATAAATTATACCAAATACTATTTTATAAAGTGCTTATCACATTCCAGAGAAATAGTATATGAGACTGCAATTAAATTGCACTCTAAACTGTTTTGATTAGTAAAGTTTACGAGACATTCTAGTAATTTTCTCAATTTTGTACACCATACATAATGAATGGTACTAAATACTCATCTGGTATTGTTGTGCAGAACAAAAGGATTCTTGTACGATAACAGAGTGTGTACTTTGCAAAACGAACTGCACAACGAACTATGTGTTAGTATAAAGTATCAAAATAATGTAGTATACACTAATCTAACGTTTACCGAACGAGAATTCTCGTAATTATAAGTTACTACTCCAGTCTAGTAATTTCTCCGGACCGAAATTTCTGTCCGTGTAAGGTTGATGAGCTAAGATCTCGGTGCGAGGGTGGGAGTGCCCCTTCTATAGCGTCAGCTAATATGATATATTCTTTGCCAGAAGTTAGCATGTAATACCCCGAATAATACTGATGCCCAATTCCCTATCACAGTCCCGAACTTTGACCACAATCTGAGGGCGAAAGTTTTATCTGCGCGCGCCGGCGGAGCGTGAAATTTGTGAAATACGTCCCCTACTGGAAGTTGCAGGAACTTAAAATTGTGTTCGACTAGCTGAACTGGACCAGTGTTGCCTGTAGTTAAAATTAATTTTTGAGGCAGAATCTAAAATGACAAACGAATCTAGTTGTGTTGATCACAAAGGCTCCCAAAAAGACGAGTAGTTTAAAAAAAAATATCAACTTAGAAAATTACATAATTTTTGGCATCAATTTCCGCACCGCTTTTATTGATGTATGTAAATTCTGTAAAAGTTACAACAAGGCCAATATCTCTGAACAAAAAACAGCAAATCAACTTATGTACCTATAAATATTCCAGACGAGAAGTTGATAGATTTCTCAGAACTTTATAAACATTGAGCGGACCTCTGGCAACACCGAACTGGCCCCACAATACGGCGAAACTTTAAACGTTTGGGTCGCATTGATAGCTCTCTCTATTCAAGTTGGAGAATAGGATCATCGAATTTCGATACAGGGCTTCTGTTCCTACTCTGCAGGAAATAACTTTCTAGGAAATGGTGAAGAGTTTCCAAGGGATTCTTTTTTTTTTTTAAAGAGTCTTAGCGTGGAAACCAGTCCTTCAGCCGAAATCACTTCAATGCAGTGGCCAGTAGTTGCCAGTAGCACGAATTACGCAATATATCCTGTTATTATTTTAAGGACTTTAAATTAAATGCAAATATTTGTAATTCCCCGCGTTGTGTCGGATTAGCATAGCATCAGCCCATAACTTCCTGTGTCGCAAAAGGCGACTAAGGAATAAATCCAGGGAATGGGCAGCAGCGTTCCCTGTGAATGGAAAACTTCTACTGCGCTCACCAACCCGCCTGCCAAGCGTGGTGAGTATTGCATATACCCCCAATTTTGGGGGCCCATGTCCAGCAGTGGACTGTTGTGGCTGATAATGATGATGATGATTTGTAAATTTTGTTTTTGACTAATCGACTTGAAGAACAACATAATCTAATGTATTTTCTTTAATTAAACAAAATATCTCAATTTCGAAGTCGATTTTTCATCTCTTTACAATACATATAATGCACCAACAACACCATATGAATTGGAAGAGTAGCCCCGTAGCATACAGCCGTGATAAGGCAGCCATCTTTTATCACATCTATCTGTCACATGAGATTTGACAGATATATGCGATATACGGCATGCTAAGGGGACTGGGAGGGATGGTGTTATTATTTCGACACCACGCAGGAAATGTACGTTGGACACTTTACCCCGAAATACGCGAAAGCCCAGCGGATATCCTGCGGCTAATGTCGTACATTAACAACCATCTGAGTAGAGTTATCGATGGTCTAGGGTTGCACTAGTTGCATCTCGTTTATCAACGTCGAGTAGGCAAGCTCTTCTAATCGACATCTGTTGCGAAATGCAGTGTCTCAACTCTAATGACTTTGGGTGCAATATCTATTTGTATTAAGCCTGCGCCTAACCACAGATCCGCACATTCATGTTAAGATACACGAATATCGCCTGAAATAAATATCATTGAAATTATGGTTTTTATTAGAGCGCGCTACGGCTTGGCAGTTACGTCCGCGCCGCGGTCGCGCGTCGCGGGTGCGAAATCGCAGTAAATCTAATTTGTAGATAACTCATTAAAGCCTGGACGGATTTGATAAAACTTGCACGGAAAGGGAGCTTATTTTAAGAGCTATGGATTACTTACCACAGTGATGGGATAGGCGGGGTTGATAATGGTGTACAGCAGGATGTGGTTAGGGCGGGCGGGCGGTTCTCTTTTGCGCCGCGGCTCGCCCTGAGACATGTAGTTGTTGCCATTGCTCTGTAACAAACAGACGGACAAAGTAAGTCTTACTATTATATTTCAACTTATTTAATTATAATTATTATACTTATATACTCAGTTGTGTGCAACTATCGACACCAACTTCATATTAGAATTAATATCAGAACCCGTAAGAAAATCTGATCTGTATCTTTCAAGCGCAACATTTTTAAAACTGAACTCAGTCTTCATCAACTCACAAAATCCCCGGAAAAAACAACGGTAAAGAGTGAGAGAGAAACTCGACCGATGTTTTTACAAGGAACCGAAGTCAGGTACATGGTAGATAAGCCAGGAAAAGCCGCAGGATAAATGATGTTTCTTACAACCAAGCGAACAGAAGTTGGAAAAAGTAGAAATGGCGTAAATGGTAGTAAGTAATTTATGGAAAGTATGAAGGGATTAGGTGGTAAGAATATTTCTCTGTTTTAAATAATATTGGTTTGGTACCTTAGGTCAAATATATTATCAATATTGCATTCATCTGTTATTTTTATTTTGCACGAAAAATACACAATAAATGTGAAAGTTAATCAATGTGAAACTTTGATGCTAAAAAATCGATGTTGAACTTTAGCGAATCAATTATAACATAGCCTTTGTCTCACTCGTTTTTAACACAATTATTTTTTTTAACACGTTTATAACAAAACTTAATAAGTAATAATAAAGTCATTCCAAATTCAATCTATTACCTACCTATTTCTTTCAACTTGAAAATATACTTCAAAACATTTCTATTTTTAACTCTCTGTGTTAGTTTGTGAACTGAACGAACGTATCGGCTTTTTGCGTAGATGAGGTGTATTGACGTGTATTTATTACACTCTCGAGTTTCTTTAAAAAAATTGTGTTAAATAATCCACTTACCTGGGGGTGAAAAAAAACCAGATGAAAAAATTATTGTTGCTTATAGGGTGTACAAAATGATTCAAGCAGCTGGCAAGGTTTGTATGGGAGGGCCAATTTTTTTTTCATATTTCGACATAAGTTTTTTGAGGAAAGTTGTTATAACTGTTACACGTGTTGATATTTTTACACCCAATTACAAGATTGACTCTTGTCTCTGTCTCAAATCAAAACCATTAAAAAAAAACTGGCAGCTAATGAGTCCTGAAATTGATTAACGACTGCAACTGCAACAACCAATTTCCTACACTAATTAAATCTTTAATAACCACCGTTTCGAATGCAATAAATTTTCATTTACTAGTTGATAACGCTAATAGGCGACTAAACAGCGGATATAGCGCTATCGGCTGCATAAATTACCGTTCTGCAGCAATTGCGCGAGTGTAAGCTGTAAATCTATCAATTTGAGGAATCATTATAATGAACAGTTTACATGACTGAATTTTATGTATCGTGCGAGTACTTCCATTTGTATAAACAGCTAATATAAGCTTCTAACAAAGCTGACAGATGGCGCCACATCAAGAAACACAAGTTCTGAAACGCGATATCGAAGTTCTCTCAGCGATCTGCAGATATACAAGTTCATCATCACTAAGGCTAGGATTCAACAATAATTAACTCCTAAAACGCTATGAGGTTGAGTGTGGTGATATTTTATGCTAACCATACATTATCCCCATAGAAGCAGGCAATCATCAATTGAACGTCTTATTTATGTGCAATAATATCTTAATATCTATCTACTTCCATGCTGGACTGGGAGAGATAGAATAACATAGAATGTGCCAGCTGCATCTCCTCCCGGGCATGCTGTAAAAATCAGCTAAGGGATCCGAGGGTTTCAGTATTGTAATTTAGGCGATGGGCTGACAACCTGTCACTATTAGCATTATACAGATCTATCTGGAATAACCCTCAAAACTTGTCAGACGTGGCGGAACGACCTTTGGGTTGTTTACGCTCTGCCTACCCCATTAGGGATAAAGGCGTGATTATTATGTATGTATGTATAATATCGTATTGTACTTATTCTAATTACTAGAAAATATATCTAATAACCGAATTATGCATTAATTTTGAATTGTGACGAGAATTGCTTATAGGTGGTAAAAGATCTACCCATGTGGACATTTATTTAAGATGTATGCTGAAATAATTTGTCAATAATGCTGTAAGCTCGCTGATATAGCCCTGGTGTCAGAGTTTTTAAACTAATAGGCGTCTGAACTCTGAACGACTACTATCAAAGACAGTTACCGTGCCCTCCAAGGACGCAATAATCTTCCAGACAGCTGTTATAGAACTATAAGTGTTAAAAGGCGCAGATATAGCACTTCCAGTTATATAAATCATAGTTATACTGCAATTACACGTCAGTACGTTTGCTATAAATCAAGCACTGCGCTTGCTTCGCTGCCGCGGATGTCAACTTGTCAAAGTACAGTTACGTCAGCACTTGTTGCACTTCCGGTGTAAGACACATGATACATGATGCTTCAACGGAGACTGAAGGTTCTCCTTCTTCTTGTCGTGCGGGTTTTGTCGACTAACCCAATGAACCCTGGAGTCAGAGTTTTTAAACCGCCTAATAAAATAGCTAATAGGCCTCCGACATAGTTTGTGTAACGACCTCTAATAAATACAGCGACCGGGAACGTCGAGTTAACGTGCCCTCCGAAGCACGGAATCTTGAGATTCAGCCAGCATTGTCCTGACCAAACTGGGAAAAATCTCACAAAGTAATAAATTAACAAATATCAACTTTGCGAATCGAACCCAGGAGCTCCGGATCGAGAGCCCATGGCTCAGACCGCTAGGCCACGGAGGCAGGAAGATTCATGTAATAAAAAGTCATCCAATTAAATAGCTACGACAAAAATCACAACCAAAGATTGTTCAGTTATTGTGATTTTGTCTCGAGTCTCATACAATTCAAAATTAGATGTTTAACCAAATTAGATCGGTGACTTAAACATTGCCCATTTTCATATAGATCGTATCGCAGTGGGGAACAAGTTGTAGGCACGAGCAATTTTCCTTCGTGTAATAAACAGTTTTAAATATGAATATACAGAAAAGGACAGTAGTCCATTTTGGAACGAGACAATTTGACAATAGTCCATAAAAAAGGCATATAATATAAAAGATGAAAATAGTAAATTCGCCTCAAGCAGGACCTATGACAAATCGGGACTTAAAGTCTACTTGAACTTTTGAAGCTCTGGTTTAGGTCGTTTGTTACCCTGAAAATAGGCGGCCGGTTTCGCCTCCAATCGCTAATCGGTAAGGAGATAGACTTTAGATTTACCTGGACAGAACGTATTTTTCATACGTTTTGGACAACGCGTGTAGCGTGAACCCTTACGTCGCAAAATGCCCCCTTTTTGATACATTTATAAAAAGACTCTCATATATAAAGGGACATTTTGCGAAAGGGACATTTTTGAAAAGGGACATTTTGCAAAAAGGACATTACGAGAAAGGAACATTTTGCGAAAAGGACATTACGAGAAAGGAACATTTTGCGAAATCGACCTTTTGCGCAGTTACCGTGTGAACATGGCGTGCGCAAAAAGTGCGGTTCAACCCGCGTACATCTGAACACAGCCTTAGTCTCCTGCTTCCGCTGACTCTTGTAACATGTCTTTCACAAAATTGGGAGTGTTGGCGTCGGCCCGTGGTGATGAATATTCACATGCCTTATTACGTTTGCTTGGCATTATAGTAAATTGCTTGTTGCTATTAATTTGTGTGTTGCCATCTTCAATTCAATGGGTTATTTTATTAATTTTATAACGTTGGTCTCAAAACTAAAATCAAGAATTCAGAAATAAGCAATGACTTTAATGAATGGAATTCGCAAATTTTTTGCTTTGGAACATTCGTAGCCAGCTTCTATTAATAAAGTTATTAGTTTAGTTATTTATTTTAGAATCCAATCTTCTCTGATGTATAGGTAGAAGGCACTTATTTCAACAATACTGTGTTTCGATTTCGGTAGATATTCCACTTGAAATAGTCGTCACTTTTCGATATTTGCCAATCAATTCTCAAGAGGACGGTTTGATTGGCACTACACACACAATACAATACAATAGCGAATGCAACAATTTCTATCTTTTGTTGTGGTGAATTTTTTCCTTCCTGTATGAAGTAGCTTTTTTGCAGTCGGTTAGTTTTTGCGATCACAGTGCTATTTAGTTTCTAAAAATATTTGAAATAACAAATCAAAAATTCAACCGCTGACAGGATTTGAACCCGCGTCTTTGGAAAACCGGCCCAACGCTCTAAACCATCTCAGCTACAGCGGCTAATCTTGAGCGGTGAATTAGTGATCATCAAATTAATAGGTATAAAATTAGTTTTAGTAAGCCATTCACGTCACGATATCAAACTCAAGAGTCAAATACCTAAGTTATTTGCTTGCCAGCTCGACGTTAAATATTATATTATTAGACCAGTCAACGAAGGGCTAACATTGTCTTTATTCCTTGCCAATAAACAGTTCGAAAAAAGATACTACAGGCAAAATATATCGGGCGTTTGGGACAGTTTGCCATAAACTGAGAGGGTTCGCTCAGTCAAAGAAACTGAACAACTATAAATTAATAAACTTGCAATGCAAAGTTTCACTAACAGATCTTCTGGTAGGTACATTTCATAAACAAAATCTAGCATGGATTGAAGCATACTCTAGCCGACAGATTTGGTACAACATGAATAAAACATGGAAATGCTTCAGAATGAATCATAATATTTTGTTTCGAGTGTCGAAGTATGGCATTTTGGAGAAACTCTTGCATTGTAAAGAACTTATCATATTTTGAAGTTTGGTTATATTGGTTCAATGAAATACAAATGATAAAGCCGTTTAAAACATGTAAATATAGAAACCAAAAATTTCTCACACGAGGGATTTGAACCCACGACCTTCGGAGAACCGTGCCGCTGCTCTACGATACTATCTTACACTACGTTAAAACATGTTAAAGAAAAACAACTGATTAAGCGAACATTAGTCACTCTTTAATTTGATTGTTATTTTGAACTGGATTACTACCGCGATTACATTTATTGTTCTCAATATTTCAAAGCGCGGTCCTGTATTATTATCCCATTCAAAATTACTATCTAATGTAGTGACAAACTTAGTCACTCTTTATGTCAAAGTTTCATGAAAAACAATACCTAACTTCATTGGACTACATTCAGGCCTACAGATTTGGTATGACATGAATAAAACATGCTATTGCTTCAAGATGAACCATATTTCCCGTCGAGGGCCTGCGGAGAGGCTCTGAGTAGCTTTTCAGTATCAGGATGGAGTGTGCTTTAAGTTCAAGTCATTGGGGCTTGCAACAAGCTTGGAATAATATCGTATAACTGTCGTTAGTTCGATTCGCACGGTTCTAAAGAAGACAAAGTTGTTATTATCAATTTATAACTTCGTGAGATGGTCTCCAGTTTTACAAGGACAATGCAGGCTGAATCACTTATCTGTGAAGAAAGATATTTCCATGTTTCGAAGGGTACGTTAACTGTAACCTGGACGTCGGTGTTCGTTACACAAATTCAGAGGCCTATTCTAAGTGTTTGCAATATTTTACGCAGTTTCTAAAATCTGCCAACAGGGTTCATCTACTTTTCCATTCTTTGTTATCACTCCCAGTCCAGCAAGGAGAATCCCTATCTATATGAAAGAAAAGCAATAAACAATAACTCTTACGCTCCACAAGTTAAAGATATTTTTTGTTTGTATAACGCCGGCGTCGACGAGGCGCGAAATTTAAATAAGGATATCGTCCTATAACGCTTGTTAAGGCGAAGTTGCAGTGATTATGATTAGTTTGCTCAGTCGGGCTCAAGCAGCTGTTATAGACTAGGCAACTTGAGTACAAAACTTCTTGGAGTGTAAGTTCCTCAACTGCTATTTTATGGGCTATAATAACAGGAAGATAGAGCAATATTACAGTTGAACGCACCAGTTATTGTATCTAATATTAGTTCGTTTTCGCTATCAATTTCGGTAGCTTTGTATATCTTGAGAAATTGTCTAAATACGTGAGGGTGTTTATGCACCTATCTGTATCCAATGGGAGTTTTAAGCACGATACTTGTGAGTTCCTGCAGAGGGCTCTGAAACTAGCTAAAAAAATCTAACAAAATCTTTCATATTTGTTTACTGTTGTTTGTTTAGAATGTACAGTTATTTAATTTCTGACTAGTGATTTAAGTTTTATTATTACTTTCGAACTTTTAATTTTATTTTTAGTTCAAATGGATAAGTTTCGGAATCACTATACAACGTGTAACAGAATGGGTATATGCATCGAGAAATGTGTGAATCTACCCATGATACTGAACAACTTTCCCTAAGGAAAATAGGTCGAAATACGAAAAAAAAATTGGCTTCACATACTAAAATACGCTATCAGCTGATGCATTTTGTATGAAAGGTCACTTTTTTTTTTTCGTTTTTCGACCTATGTTTCTTAGGGAAAGTTGTTCAGTTTCATGGGTAGATTCACACATTTCACGATACATATACCCTTTCTGTTACACGTTGTATATCAATACTCATCCAGTCATAGAAATACACGTTCGTTTTACTGCTATTTGAGTGCAGAACGGAGCGTAAATGTCTGCTTATAAAGGAACGTAGACATTTATGTTCGCGTCGTCATGTTGGCATAATTATTGTGCGCGATTCGTAATGACAGTTTTATTTGAAGTTTGGATCATAGCTTTTATGGTTTATTATTATTAACGTACATGTTTTGATGAGAGTTATACTAATCTTTGTAAATAATAAATCGCGTAGTTTATAAGCAGTGGTATGCTGTTACTGTCAAAGTAAAAATACTTGTGACGATTTCGAATTATGGCAGGCCTGGTGCATTCTAAATTGTAGAATTGGGTAGACAGCTTATCATTAACCTATAAACGTATTGATTTAACGTAAACGTATAAAATCTTGAAAACAAACTATAAAGATGTAGAAAAAAAAATTAAAAAAAACTGACAACTAGACGCAGCGCCGCTGAATTGCAGCAGCATAATCCTTCGTTAGCTGTTTTTCCACAAAGAAAAAAGAACATTAATTAGTTTTTGCAATTTATTTGATCAACGCCTTAAACGTATTTGCGCTTGATTTAAAATTACCATTATATTTTTTTTTTTTAAAAGAAAACCACAACGGAGTGCGTAAAATATGAAACACCATCGAAATAAGCCCAAATCTCGCTCATTACAACAAACACACTAGTGGGTGGTCAAGAGATTTTTCACACCCTGTATAAGTACGTACCTACGCAAAAACATAAACGTCGCCCAAGACGCAGCCGGGACATTTCGCGTTTCAACGCAAAACGATTTATGCGTGACGCTTTATTATGACAAACTCATGCGCTTAGCTGGACTAGGGCTAGGGCTTTCAGTAAAAAAAAATAGTTAAGCAGCCTATCCTATATTCTCCAAACTAGGTACCAGTGTTGCCACAATGTTACAAAAGTAACATTTTGTGTTATTTTTGACCCTCTCATGTCGAGACTATAGTCCCGAGATAATGGTGAAACACATAATAATAAAAATAAATCGGAGACCTAAAGGGAGATAAACATATGTACACAAAAAATATATATCTTTATTAACCAGTACAGTTACAAATTAAGTTTTTGTGGTCAAAATGTTACTTTTCGAGCCAACTTATGTTATTTTTGGCAAAGGGGCTGTGGCAACACTGCTAGGTACTCCTAACCAAACTGCTACTTAACAATCTCAAAAATATTGAAAAAAGAGAGACAGAGACATTTTAATACAATTTTGAATAACGGAATCCCGTTATCCCGTTATTGCAAGCCCTAGCAAAGGACTCGCGCCTTAAATTAAGGTTAGCGCTGTTGCTTTAATGTAGGTGGTAACTAATGGTGATGGAAGTATTAGCTCTTAGGTGTCGCTGCTAATAAACAGATCGTCAATGTAGCATTTGTTTCGTCGTTTTTTTTTTCGCGGACTTTATATAAAACCACCTTTGTCGGAGCAACCGGGAATTATAGCATACCTAAGTGCCATCTAAATAAATAAAAAAAACAGGCTGTATTGTCCTAACCAAAATGGGAACAATCTAAAAAATGTATAAGACAGGTGCAATTGTGATTTCGCAGTGAAAATATACCACAATTTTGAATAACGGGATCCAGAAATCCCGTTATTGCAAGCCCTAGCAAAGGACTCGCGCCTTAAATTAAGGTTAGCGCTATTGCTTTGATGTTGGTGGTAACTAATGGTGATGGAAGTATTAGCTCTTAGGTGTCGCTGCTAATAAACAGATCGTCAATGTAGCATGTGGTTGGTTCGTAAATTTTGAGTTTTGAATATATTTACAACGCACTAGATTTTCATTCTATTTACCTACTACTTGTTGAAATCTACGCGTGACCATGGTATAAGAAAACCTGGTATTCTCTTCGGACAAAGAGTAGGATAATTCCAGACGACTGACCAGTTGACGTCACAAACAATGCTGCCATTTCATTACATTGTTTAAACTGTAAGGGAGTTTTTAATACGTAGTAAATAAATAAAACCTAATCTCCATCTAGCTATTTATTTTTCGTCTTATTAATGTATTTAGTAATTAATTTTAACTCAATACAATAATATTGCTTCTTTTTAGAAGTAAGTTAAAAAAAAAACACAATATACTTGGGTAATTTATTTTCCAAAAATGGCAATACATTTATCGATTCTGTTTGATGACGTCATCTGGTCTCACGTCGTGAACCAGCTGTCACGGGAAGAACATACCAGGCGTAGTAATTTTCTTATACCATGCGCGTGACTATTTGCATTGCCGTGAAATTTTTATAGGTACTGGGTGTAAAAAAAAATGGCTGACCAAACTTTTGGGTGTGATACCCATGAAACTGAGAAAAATAGGTCAAAATACGTAAAAAAAAATGGGCCTCCCATACCAATGGTGTCAGCTCCAATAGTTTTGTATGCGAGGCTCTATTTTTTTTATAATTCGACGTATGTTTACTAGAAAATTGTTCGGTTTCATGGACTATTTTCTTTATTGAATAAAATTTACCAATGAATTACAAACATACGTTAAAAAATATGGCGTCCTAAAAAAAGTTACGACATAAGCATATTTTTACTGTTCCATTTCATCAGGATCAAAATATAAGTTAATACCGTGTCCCTTCCTGTCCCAATGTTAGATTACAGATCTAAATTACAGAAGGGCTTAATGAAAAAGGTGAATATAAAAAATTAGCCGGTTGTAATTTTTTTTTTCGTGTTTCGCTAACGAGCTTTCGCCGCGTTCCGTTTTGGGGGTGTGACAAAGGGGGTTGAATAATTTTTACGTACAGTCGGCAGCAGGTTGAGTTACTACTTTAATTTAACGGACCAATTTATACTGGCTATACATACAGCATCGCTAAAAAATATATCTTACTTTATTTACTTCACAGATTTTAAATAGGTACACCTACAATTCTCAATGGAACATTGAATCGAAACCAAAATCATGTTACGACAACGCTAAATGGTATAGGTACTAAATATTGTACTATAGTAGCATAATGACATTAATACTTCAACGCAACTGTAGATGTCTGAAATAAATGGCTATGGTGATACAATCAGTGTTCGAAGAACGACACGTGTTCGCTGGAGTGTATTTTTTTTTTGTAAAGTGTTGGCTTGGATACTAGTTCATTCAGCCGAAAACATGACAAATATTGCTTGTCAGAAATAAATAGCAACGCGATACAATCTGCGTTAGAATGACACTCATCCAAGAAAGTGTGTATTTTTTGTGAAGAAGTCCTTTATCGGAAATAATTTTCATACCTTCTACTTAACAGTGAAATTTGCGGAACGATAGATGCTATTTTGATTTTAATTTTAAATATGATTCGGTTACAAGATTTTGTGTGGCGCCATCAAGTTTTAAATTAATTGTGCCTAAAATACAAACATTTTCATGAATATTTTACATTTGGCGGCAATCGCAACTAATTCTCCATTTTATAATCCATAATATAATAATTCACACTAAGCATAAAAGCTATGTATTGCAAATGTGCTTAAAGTTCTCCGATGTGGCCACTTTTAACACATTTGCAATACATAGCTTTTATGCTTAGCGTGAATTATTATATTATGGATTATAAAATGACCCTTAGTTGCGATTGCCGCCAAACGTAAAATATTAATGAAAATGTTTGTATTTCAGGCACAATTAATTTAAAACTGATGGCGCCACTGTCGCAGCTCTCCGACCACCTTAAAACATTTTATCTTAATCTACATTTTGCTTTTTATGCCCCATATTATTCAACTATCTGTTCTCTACTAACTTCTGTGTAACTAACAAAGCTGTCATATAAAGAACAAGTTACTTTTCTCTGCGGAAAAATATCACATTTCACGGTGGAAAGTTGGCTAATAAAGAGGTAAAATGCAACACTGAATGGAAACTTTCTAACTAAAAGTCTATTTAAAGTAAGACTCGGATGTTATTAATATTAATTACCAACTGTCCGCCTCGCGATTTTTACTCCCACTGGAGTATAGCAAATCGGTAGAACTTTTTTTTTTTTGTTAGGATTTTAAGAAGTTATTTGTCCTGAGAAACAGATGGCTTTGTAAAAATAGATTCGAGTCATAAGATGACAACCGATAATACGGGGTGTAAGGGACAGCGTCCCGCAAACTGATAGGGGTTGCTCAGTCAACGATACTGAACAACTATCTCCAGTTTTTTTTTTTTTAGGAAATGAAAAAAATAATTGATTTTCCATACAAATTGTCTGATCGAGCTGGTCATTTTGTGACAAAAAACCTTTTTACATTTCTCAACTCGATACATTTGATTGTGACAGACAGACGGACAACCGAGTCCTATAAGGGTTCCTTTTTTCCTTTTGAGGTACGGAACACTAAAAATTGCTGATTGACTAATAGGAAACAAGCAGATTCAACGTTATTTTAAGCGTCTATTTTAAGCTTCACAGGTTCATCATTGAAATCAAAGATTTAAACAGACATAATAACTATGAAACCTTCAACAAATCGTGTTTGTCCAACACGCTCTTAGCCAGTATTATTTCCAGAAAGCAAATAAAATGCAGATGATTTCAAAGAGCATAAGAATATTATGCGTAGTAAAAACAATAGCATCCAGTCGGCATTCATTACGATTCCCAAATTCATTCACATGCTGTAATAATTTCAAACGCCAATAGTTTTGCTGGCACATTTATTGTACGCTCATGTTTTGGCACGGGAATCATAGTCTGTTTTGTACATTAATATTTACTAGATTTCTACCACGCGGTTTTGCGCGTCAATTATAATATTTGCTCTGTGTGTAATGTAACCAATTTTCAAGAGTAAGCTCTTGGTGCCTCTCTTTATATACCTAGGTTGGTTTAAAAAAAAAAAACTTGTAGGTAATTATTTCCATTTCAATAAGAATCATTATTATCCTTTAAATTAAACATTATATTACAGTAATTAATAATTCCAAAGAGTGTTATATTTTACTTAAGAGTGTTACTTCCATGCTGGACTGGGAGTGATAGAAAAACATAGAATGTGCCAGCTGCATCTCCTCCCGGGTATGCTGTAATATCAGCTAAGGGATTCGAGGGTTTCAGTATTGTAATATAGGTGATCGGCTGACAACCTGTCACTATAGCAATAAACAGATCTATCTGGAATAACCCTCAAAACTTGTCAGACGTGGCGGAACGACCTTTGATTAGGTCGTTTACGCTCTGCCTAACCCATTAGGGATATAAAGGCGTGAATATATGTATGTATGTAGGTGTTATATTTTTCTAGAGTAAAAGGTATTTTTTTACTATTTTCTTTTCAGAACAGAAATTGATATATCAATGTGTAAAATGTGTACAAACAGACAACCTTTCGTGTGATTTAATATGCATGCATAATGCAATTGCGTATTTTGATTCTACAATTGAAATAGTGATAACATGGACGCAGTTGCGAAACAACTTTATTGTAATGATAATGTTTTGGCAATGAAATTGTACACTGAAAGAAATTTACTACAAACACGGGTAAAACTACTTGTTCAACTAATTTTGAGA
The DNA here is from genome assembly GCA_029255725.1 of Scrobipalpa atriplicella. Taxonomy (NCBI): domain Eukaryota; kingdom Metazoa; phylum Arthropoda; class Insecta; order Lepidoptera; family Gelechiidae; genus Scrobipalpa; species Scrobipalpa atriplicella. The sequence continues at coordinate 61,758 of JARACY010000928.1, forward strand.
AATACGAGCTCAAAAATGTTGCCGCAAACCTGCGACCTTGGAATACTGTTCCATCGCTCTCCCAACCAAGTCACCGCAATCCATACGTACCCGACAGAATCTCAATTTCTTTAACTTCATGTTGACTAAAGTCATCACGCTTTTATCCCTCACGGGGTAGGTTGAGCGTAAAACGCCTAATAAATGGGGCCTTCGCCACGTAACAAAATATTTAGAGCAATTTTAGATTGTAACAGGTTTTCTTTTCAGCCTATCGCCTGGATTACAAATATCCGGGAGAAATGTCAACTGGAACATCCTATGTTTTTCTATCGCTACCAGGCCAGCACGAAAGAATTCATGTTGACATTAGCAACATTTACTTATAATATACAAACAACAAAAAAGTAATGACCTCATAATAAGTACCACTTTAAAACAGAAACATTTTTACGTTAAATTGAACAAGTGAAGAACAAAAGCAGTCCTCGTTAATGTGTTAGGGGTGAGTGGTGGGGGGGGAGAGAGGGGGGAAACGTCAAAAATCTAATGAAGCCCCTAATAAGAATAAACGATGCGATCCATAGCCTCTGAACTCACATTCGAGAGGATAAGAAAAGTAAATTTTACAGGATTTTGGGATACATTGCGTCTTATAACCTTAAAGCGCTGGCAGCAGGAAAAAGTTTGACAAATGATGAGACAATTAAGAATTTCACATTTTTTTTATTCGGCTCATTTGCCTCTTAAAATCTACCGAATGTAAAAAAAATACCCTTTCGGGTCATGAAGTCTACTAAAGGCATAATTTTGATGCCTTAAAAATGTGAAATTGATTTATTTATTCATTGCACATAAGGACATAAGTTAAAAGAATCAGTAGACCGTTTTTTATATTAAGACCCTGCATTAAGAGGCTACCCTGAGCCAAGTGGCGGTCTCATCAGTCAAAAAATCATAATCCACTGAAAACACAATCAATCGAAAATCCGGTACGGCGAATTGAAGTTAAAGCAAAGAAGATAATTTAGAACATCATAAACTTGAAATTCATAGTTCCTGGTAGTAACAGAAAGAAAATTTGCGAAAAACGGCCACTTTTAGCACTTTTGCTATCTGTAACTGCTGTAAACACTGAATCATAAGTTTATGATGTTCTAAATTATCTTCTTTGCTTTAACTTCAATTCGCCGTACCGGATTTTCGATTGATTGTGTTTTCAGTGGATTATGATTTTTTGACTGATGAGGCCGCCACTTGGCTCAGGGTAGCCTCTTAAGCAGAAAAATAATAAGATTAAGAAAGAGACAAAAGACATATTTATTTTATGTTTATATTTAATTATTCAGAACACCTACAGCTAGGTTACAATAGCTAATACCTACATAAAAAGATGAGAAAAGAACTTAGTCAACCAGTCAATGTATAAAAAATGTCGCCGATTCTAAAACACAACAACAGGCTCAAAATCAAGGCCGTCATTTTTGTTTTCCTTATTCCTTTGTTTTCCCGTTTCGATTCCATTTCCTTCTGATTCTGCTTATGAATGGTATTTCAGTGGTCCTCTGGTTAAAGCTAATGTGCCTTAATCGGTCTCTGTTGCTTCAGTACGTTCATAAATAAAGAAATATCAGTACGTACATACATATAAGATACGCGCGAAAAACATAACCCTTCCTTGGCAGTCGGGTAAAAACAACTTTGGCAAATATTTTGAAACATCTGGTGGAGGATATGTTTTTCGAAAATTTCAGATTCCTAGTGTAAAACTTTCTACTAAAACAATACACTATTTGACTACTAGTCAAATCAGCAACTTTTTATGAAATGTCAAAAACGATGTTTTGTATTAAAATACTGGTTTATGACGTCACTGGCTTGTAAATATTGACTACTCAAATCAATAACTTCTATATTTTTAACTTGATTATTAAATCGAAATATGCATTTGTTTTTAAATGATAAATGAGATCCACAGTATTTTAGCCATCAGTTTTAAGGTATAAACGTTTTGAATTTTTTTAGCCACCCAGTCAACATGCCTAATAGGACTGACCAACCCCTATCAGTTTATATTACGCTGTCCCTTACACCCGGTATTACAAATAGTAAGGTAACAATTTTAAGTTGTTAAAAGGGTTGTAAAGTTAATGCTGACAATAAAATAAAAAAGGGACGTTTAACCTTATAAGCTAGTTACTTAGGACGAATAATTTACTTAATACAACCTTCACTGAAAAGGGTCTTGGAGGACGGATAAAGAGAAAAAAATATCTTACTTCGTTTGTGGGAGAGCAAAACGAAAGGATACTGTCAGCCATCGCATAATTTTATTTTGGCGAATAAGACATAATAAAGACGAAGCCCGGATGGTGTAGTGGATAGCGCCGCGGCCTTCTGTGCAGGAGGTCGTGGTTCGAATCCCACCACGTATCAATGTGTTTTTCGGTTTTCGAATTCATATGACGTAACAGAATAATACACCTTTTTCTAGGCTGTTGACACTCTGCCTACCTTGAAGGGGTTAAAGGTATGATATAACGTATTAAGGTAATTGTGATATTCCGGTTCAGCCAAGCAAATTTACATTTAAAATATTCAAGTAGCCCGCGACTGGAGTTTTAAAAATGTGCATTTCTATCAAAAGAATAACCTATTTAAACTAGATTTAATTTAGCAACTCGCGGGAAAAGTTTGACAGTTCAAACTATAATTTAAAATGACGGCGCAAGTTTCAGACTTCCGGTTCAAAGAGATATCTGAATGTGTCTTTTTTAACTTGTTCAAATGATGTTCCTTATTCCATTTAGGTTTTAATCCTGCAAGACTGGGATAGTTTTAAGTTCACTAAAGTTTCAAGTTTGTTAGTTAGAATTATCTCTTTCACTGACAAGATAATAAGGTATATGCATGACTTATTTTATTCATCAGTAAGAATTGTTGTCACCTTACAAAAATAAATGTGAAAAAAATATCACAAAATACTCATCGAGTTATAATGCTTTAAAATCGTTGGTTAAAAAGAGAGATCCGAACTGTTGTAATATGACGTCACATAACAGGAGCGCCATACTACTTCTTTATAAAAAAATCGTTTCGAAGAGAAAGATAGATAGACTACCTTTATGATTGTATATTTCGTTGATTTTTTGATCAATTTTATTTTTTTTATATTTTTTGTAAATAAGTTCAGATACGGATAATATTTTGTATGCATATATACTCTATTCCCTGATCCTAACGGCACTTTTAGCCATCGGTTCTTACACAACTATGCCATAGAATTATAATTCTATTCAAAAACTGTGACCCCGACGACAAAAAATAACATTAATTTTACTTTTTATCGGGTCTATTCGCGATAGATTTTGGTGGTAAATCATAGGAAATCTATCGCGAATAGACCCGATAAAAAGTAAAATGAGTATAAATAATCGCGAGTGCTTAAAAAGTTATAAAAAATAACATTGTTTTTTTTTGTTTACAAATGACGCCAGTTTTTATCAAAGCCTATAGCATCTTGTTAGAGACGAGATGTTTACGATATGACGCCTCCCCCAGGGTGATAGACTTGATACCCGACAGCCCCCGAGCAACCCTTGAGATGGTATCACGAGATAACTCTCAAGTGTTTTCAAGAAAAATGCGGTGTTTTCAATTAACATCTTGTTTGTATATTCAGCTTTGAGCACAAAATAGATAGTAGGTGTTTTCACGATTTATGACGTTTCAATTACTAACAAGTTGGCACTTTTTTTGTTTTTAAAAAGTATTTGATAATTGTTTTAGATACTTTAAAATCGTGTCGAAGTTGTATTTTTTACGTTAAATGTATTGGACGGACGCCAAATCAGAGGATTTATATTAGCCACTGTTTCCTTCAGTAACCAACCGATCGTTCCGATGTATAGCAATTTAAGCTATGGACTTGTCACCGCAATATTGCATAAACCGTTAGATTATAATCTATCTTAGGAAATTTATAATCTAACCTAACCTAACCTACCGATAGTTTATAAACTTACGAGTAAGTTTGTAAACTAACAGTTGTTACAATTTTACGCTGACAGACTGACAGTTTATTAGTAACAAACATACACATCGTACATGCTTACGGATATACAAATCTTTCCTCTATTATATATGTCCCAGTAAGATAGATACATACACATACATACACAAATCACGCCTTTATCCCTAGAGGGGTCGGCAGAGCAAAACGACCTGAACAAAAGTCGTTCCGCCACGTCTGACAAGTTTTGAGGGTTATTACAGATGATAATGTATATTGCTATAGTGACAGGTTGTCAGCCCATCGCCTATAAATTGCAATACACTTAAACCCTCGAATCCCTTAGCTGGTTTTTACAGCATGCCCGGGAGGAGATACAGCTGGCACATTCTATGTTTTTCTATCACCTCCATCCAGCATGGAAGAAATACAGCTATATTTATCTTACTGCGACATAAAGATATAGATGAATGTACGTACAGAGATAAATTATAATCGGTTTGGACAAAAAGCCACTCCAAACTGGCTATTTTCAGTAGCCACCAAAATTCAGTAGTTTGATGTTATACTCGACCGCTGAAATATCGAATTTTCACCAAAATGTATTTGATTGGTGCCGGAATTATAATTTGGCTTACCTTATATACCACAATTAAATTTAGCTAGGACAAAATTAATAAAATTTATATCGGTAATCTAGTTATATTTCTGGGTGTATTAGTAACAATAAAGGATCACATAAAATATACTTGGAAAATCGTACTAAAAATACATACATACATACATACATAAATCACGCCTTTATCCCTAAAGGGGTAGGCAGAGCGAAAAACGACCCAAAGGTCACGCCACGTCTGACAAGTTTTGAGGGTTATTATAGGTGTTTATGGTAGTATATCGCTATAGTGACAGGTTGTCAGCCCATCGCCTAAATTGCAATACACTGAAACCCTCGAATCCCTTAGCTGGTTTTTACAGCATGCCCGGGGGGAGATGCAGCTGGCACATTCTATGTTTTTCTATTGCTCCCAGTCCAGCATGGAAGTACTAAAAATTATTGAACATACAAAATGACCACTAGGTTAAAATAAATGTACTGTATACAATCACAATAATAAATTTTATTTCCCAGTGATTGAAAAATAAAGCCTGAATATATACAAACGAAAAAATTAAAATATGGCCCATTCACTGAAAGAAAAACTGGATTAACACCAAAATGCATTTGCCACTGACCACTAACTATTAATAGACGCATAGGGCTGGTTTTTGAAGGTTCAAAATTACTAAAGTTTTTTATTTTTCGCACACAGTTTTTGAACCATTTAACCAACCTAAAACATTAGTTTGTGTCAGTTTAGGTACTTGGAAAGGGAGAAATTTAGGTATTTGAGTTTTCGATCTGTATTGGACGAAAAGATAATTACAGATGAAAATTTTACTTTCATGGTAATAAAGAGGTAATAATTGATGTACATAGACATTTTGTGTCATCTCTGTCCACGGGAATCCTAATATTTAACCAGTACCTAGCAAGTCGCCCAACAAGCTCTAAAAGAATATTACAATTGGTAAAATAGGTGTTACACGTTTTAGAGTACTGATATCTGTTGTCTTAAATAGTTTGTGTCAAATTCATCCATGATGTTTATAGATATTTAATTTTTTTATTACAACAGCCTGTAAAATCCACAAAAGAAATTGCAAGTCATTAGAGTTTACGTGTTTTTTATTTTTATGGTGTATCAAAACAGTATTCATAATTTGTGTCGTTTTTATCCACGAACTACCAAGTATTATTTTTATTACATTAAGAAGGGCGAGCGCGGGGTAGGTACTTCGCGGGCGCGGGCGGGGGGTGGCTGGCGCCGGCCGGTTGCTCGCTCGCTCGGTCAGTCAGACGCGCAGGCACGTGCTGTTTATTATTCATTTGTGACAAAACATCGTCTACAAAAATTAAAAATGATTTTTTCCAGGCACTATCTGTTTTGTAACTACAATTATTAACTCGAACCCGCAACCTCTAGCTTGGTAGGCACAGGGTCACTCCCAACACCAACTAGACTATCTGGCCGTTAAAAACTAGTGGATTTATATTCGGCATACCGCTTTCTCGTTACATCAATTGTTCTGTACACATACCTATGTGATTGATGACTACATAGTAGGTAGAAGTACTAATAATATAGTAGTAGGTAACAAAAACTACTCCGTCAGACTGGTCTAAGGGGTCGCACAACAAATAACAAAAATATCAAGTATTTCTTTTGAATTCTAGCTAGGGTCCTATTGGAAAAGTTGACCAAAATTGCGTCGAGCAATGCCACTTGGCATGGCTATTCTACAGGTCAAACTGAGCTGAAAAAGCCCTGTTGCCAACCTCGACTCCGCGACAGGGGGGAGGGGGGGGGGGAGTTAAAGTATCAAGCTCCCGGCGTTTGGAAAAAAAAATCTAGTGGATGTAATTGAGGTACAAAGTCAAGTTTAGTGTCGTTTTCTGATAAATCAAAGATGGTCAATTCATTAGCCACCTCATTTTTGTATGTTTTCATAGAAAAAAAATGAAAAATACGTACAACTCTGCACTCCAAGTGTATAAAAAAATAAGCAAACCCCAACATTTACAGATTTTTGTATGGAAGATGGTGAACAAAAAATACTCACTAAAGGCTCTTTGAATGTAGATTACAAAAACATTAACATCAAATAACTTATTACCTAATAGTAATGTAAAAAAAAATTAAAACTTATTGCGGTATTCAAATATCTAAATCCCGGCGCCCGAGAAAAAAAATATCTAGTGGATGTTATGGAGGTAGAAAGTCAAGTTTGGTGTCGTTTTCGGATATACCGAAGACGACAAATTTATTCGCCATCTATTTTTGTATGCTTCTATAGAAGAAAAAAAAATAGCTACAATTGTGCATTCCAAGTTTAAAAAAATATAAACAAATCCCTTTATTTTCAGATTTTATATGGAAGATAGGAAAAAACTGTTAAAGCTCTTTAAATATAATTACAAAAACATAAACAACACAATTAACTTTTTACCTATTAATAATGTAATAAAAATATATTATACTTATGTACGACCACGTTTTATGTTCTGAAGCTTTTGAGCGATCGTCAGGGTCTCAAAGTCTCATTTTAGAACCATATCAAATGTTCTTCTCGGAAGTTTTAGGTCTTTTGCGATGAAATTGTTCAGTCGCTGAGTATTTCCCATCCATTTGACAGCGATTTTCTGACGTTGTTGTAAAATTAGTTAAAATCGATATTGCATTTTTAACTCTTTTCGTACTATGGCGCATATAACATGGTCGTACATAAGTATAATATATTTTTATTACATTATTAATAGGTAAAAAGTTAATTGTGTTGTTTATGTTTTTGTAATTATATTTAAAGAGCTTTAACAGTTTTTTCCTATCTTCCATATAAAATCTGAAAATAAAGGGATTTGTTTATATTTTTTTAAACTTGGAATGCACAATTGTAGCTATTTTTTTTTCTTCTATAGAAGCATACAAAAATAGATGGCGAATAAATTTGTCGTCTTCGGTATATCCGAAAACGACACCAAACTTGACTTTCTACCTCCATAACATCCACTAGATATTTTTTTTCTCGGGCGCCGGGATTTAGATATTTGAATACCGCAATAAGTTTTAATTTTTTTTTACATTACTATTAGGTAATAAGTTATTTGATGTTAATGTTTTTGTAATCTACATTCAAAGAGCCTTTAGTGAGTATTTTTTGTTCACCATCTTCCATACAAAAATCTGTAAATGTTGGGGTTTGCTTATTTTTTTATACACTTGGAGTGCAGAGTTGTACGTATTTTTCATTTTTTTTCTATGAAAACATACAAAAATGAGGTGGCTAATGAATTGACCATCTTTGATTTATCAGAAAACGACACTAAACTTGACTTTGTACCTCAATTACATCCACTAGATTTTTTTTCCAAACGCCGGGAGCTTGATACTTTAACTCCCCCCCCCCTCCCCCCTGTCGCGGAGTCGAGGTTGGCAACAGGGCTTTTTCAGCTCAGTTTGACCTGTAGATAGCCATGCCAAGTGGCATTGCTCGACGCAATTTTGGTCAACTTTTCCCAATAGGACCCTAGCTAGAATTCAAAAGAAATACTTGATATTTTTGTTATTTGTTGTGCGACCCCTTAGACCAGTCTGACGGAGTAGTTTTTGTTACCTACTACTATATTATTAGTACTTCTACCTACTATGTAGTCATCAATCACATAGGTATGTGTACAGAACAATTGATGTAACGAGAAAGCGGTATGCCGAATATAAATCCACTAGTTTTTAACGGCCAGATAGTCTAGTTGGTGTTGGGAGTGACCCTGTGCCTACCAAGCTAGAGGTTGCGGGTTCGAGTTAATAATTGTAGTTACAAAACAGATAGTGCCTGGAAAAAATCATTTTTAATTTTTGTAGACGATGTTTTGTCACAAATGAATAATAAACAGCACGTGCCTGCGCGTCTGACTGACCGAGCGAGCGAGCAACCGGCCGGCGCCAGCCACCCCCCGCCCGCGCCCGCGAAGTACCTACCCGCGCTCGCCCTTCTTAATGTAATAAAAATAATACTTGGTAGTTCGTGGATAAAAACGACACAAATTATGAATACTGTTTTGATACACCATAAAAATAAAAAACACGTAAACTCTAATGACTTGCAATTTCTTTTGTGGATTTTACAGGCTGTTGTAATAAAAAAATTAAATATCTATAAACATCATGGATGAATTTGACACAAACTATTTAAGACAACAGATATCAGTACTCTAAAACGTGTAACACCTATTTTACCAATTGTAATTTTCTTTTAGAGCTTGTTGGCGACTTGCTAGGTACTGGTTAAATATTAGGATTCCCGTGGACAGAGATGACACAAAATGTCTATGTACATCAATTATTACCTCTTTATTACCATGAAAGTAAAATTTTCATCTGTAATTATCTTTTCGTCCAATACAGATCGAAAACTCAAATACCTAAATTTCTCCCTTTCCAAGTACCTAAACTGACACAAACTAATGTTTAGGTTGGTTAAATGGTTCAAAAACTGTGTGCGAAAAATAAAAAACTTTAGTAATTTTGAACCTTCAAAACCAGCCCTATGCGTCTATTAATAGTTAGTGGTCAGTGCAAATGCATTTTGGTGTTAATCCAGTTTTTCTTTCAGTGAATGGGCCATATTTTAATTTTTTCGTTTGTATATATTCAGGCTTTATTTTTCAATCACGG
>JARACY010000929.1:0-70997 GCA_029255725.1 Scrobipalpa atriplicella
ATCAGATGCTACCGAATGCTCACCGCTTACATACCTATAAGCACACAGTCATAGCAACCACAGATCGTCAATCGACAATGACAGTGGACAACGCTTATCGCAGATCGTATCGGAGATAGGGAGTTGGGGCGACTTACGGAGGTTTTACTTTGTTGATGTAAAGACGCTGGAAGAGATTGTGGCCATAGTCTGTTGAGTTGAATCGTAAGCAAAGTTTTATGTACCAAAGATGCTGTGTTAAACGGCAGAATTATTTTATGCAATGTTACCAAATTGTGGATTAAATACTACCTACTATAGTAGATTCGAAACCTTCCAACAACTCAAGGAACTCAATAACTTCCTGATTAGGAACAGAAATAGAGGCTAGAACTTCTTCAGGTGGTTTTTATACAAAATCCTACTTTCTCCCTCTTCTAATGAAAATTCTACTACCCTTCGGCCGCTGTTAAAATGTGTTTTTGACGTTTGTTTACCAAAGATTACGATTTTATATTAACTTGTGAAACATGGAATTTTGGGTTTTATACCCAATTATTAAATTTTAGAATTGCCCGAGCAAAAGACTAGTATTTTAAATAAATAAAAGGTAATCAGGGTGTGAATTGATACCGCGGACAGCCTTCGTTCTTTAGGGTTACAAATAAAGAAAATTATCATTTACAGAAATATTAGTAATTATAGAAAATTATGAAATGGGCGCCAGCAACCCTAAAATAAACGAACGGAACAGAATTCAGTTGGTGCATAAAGGAAACAACAAGTATGGTGAACAAACAGTACCAGTTTATTCAAACATATTCAACTAGTTCAAAACAAACTTAGCGACACCAGAGTGAAAAGTAAATACTTAATTTACGCTAATATTTCTTAAATTAAATACATAACATAGTTCAACCTTATACAATATACGGAGACTACTCTGACAGTATAATTAAGGAGTCAGGCAATCGTTGTACAAAATAAAGAAAGTACCGTCTAAAATAACTTAAGTATTATTAAACTTAGTTAAGGGTTTTTTAAGAAATAAATACCCATGAATGTTTATTCATTTGCAGGCGGAATATACAGAGAGAAAAAGTTTTCTTGTTAGATGTAAGATCCAAGAACGGCCTAATGGACCCAGATAGAATCAAAGACCTGCTTGCTGTGTTCCGTCGGTGCGCCAGAGTGCCAGAGCCAGCCAGCGAGCCAGAGCATCTTCTGGATGAGCTCGCTTCATCGTCGACTCTGTCATTGTCATCCCTGACCTTGTTTATAGTCAAGAGCAAACCCATTACTAATTTAAAAAAAATTACAGTCTTAGTCTGTCTATAATTTTACGAAGGCAACAGTTAGTTTATACCATATTTTATCTGCTTCAATACACAAATGGTTTTATTAACTCCTTTAAGAGATTTTCACCAGCACACGCGGTTCAAAAATCGGTGACCAGACGTGGTTCTTGTAAGAATCACATGTTTTTCACAAGACGCCATGTTTTCATATCTCAGGCGGCATTCCTGTATGAGTTGCGATATGTGCGATGCTAAAGACGGAGGTAAAGGAAATGGAAGTGTCATAAAGAGAAGAGAAGAAGCTGTCAAGTGTAACACCGTTTTTTTTTCACTTTCAGTATAAAATTATCAATTTTGTTTTGGTTATTACCTGTTGCATTTGTTGTGACACTTTTTCACCTTGATTTCACACACTGGTGTTTGTTTTTTGTAAGTCACAGTTTGAATATACGTCTATTGGTTTCGTTTGCACATTTTTATGGAGTATTTTCATAGGTATTAACACGGATATAGACATAAATCTAAATTTTCTTGCAATATTTTGTTTACTCGAAGCGAACAACAGAGTCTGACACTGACGTTTTGGCGTTTTGTTTTGATAGATTCCTAACCGATAGGTTATGACTTTTCTTTGTTATTTTTAATTTAATTTAAACATTTTATTGTCAGAAATACTTACATTTGAATGAAGTCTATTTAGGCGTAATTATATGGGAATCGTAACTGTTGGATTTCATTATTTATTTATTCTTTTTCCATTTCAACGCAGATCGCTTTTTGCAGAAACGAAACGTTTTGGGTGCGTTCTGATTTGAGATCGTGTGCTGAACGGAAGATGTTTTGCATTTATTAATTTGTGAATTTTTATTAGATCATCTTTGCTAAAAGAATTTTTCGGCGATTTTGTTAGTATTCGAAATCGTTTAGGTTATTTTCTAGTATCTGCAATTTCGAATTAGTATTTTTACTACTGCTCATCTCACTGGTTATGTTCGGAACCTGAGGGTTTCTGAGGTTTTGAATGGGTGCGGCCATTCTTTCCTTTTTGGTTGAACCGGTGCGAAAAGCCAGCTGCATTCTTTAGTTATGTGATAAACTAAGGATTCGGTGAGTAGATTAATCCTTGATTGTATTCCTTCGATAAGGTTTTTGTTATGAGCAGTTGTGAAAATAGGTTTTTTTTCTGTATTTCCTCAGATCACGTCCTTGTGCCGGGTGACGATTACGTAATGGCCACGCACCATGTTTTTCCCTTTTTGGTAAGCATTTACTGTTTGTTTTTTTTCAGTGGAAAGAACTTTGTTCTGCTTTCTAAATTTGTTTCGTAAATGTATAATTTTCTGTCTTATAGGGTGATCTATGTCTGAGCTGATTTGTGGCTGATGGGTTACTAGGCTCCAGTTTTCTCCCCATTATTGGGTAAGTTGTTTTGAATTCTTAACGCTTCATCAGCGAATAGGTTCAACGATAAAAGTGATACTGTAACAAAATATTTCTTGTTACAGGGTTCTTTAGTATGGGTGAAATACCTACTTAACCACCTCTAATCAATGATGTCCACCGCTGCATAGCCTCCTCTTAAGTATGGCGAGTTTGCTGTTCAACTCACACTACTTTCCGGGAGAAGCGGTTTGCCGACTTATCTTTCTATATTTATTGAGCTAGACACACTTACGTTCTAGACTCCTTTTTCTTTTGGCTTAGACATATGCCAACTTTATTCTACTTATAGGAGATGGTACTTGAAGCCGCTCCACTTATACTATATATATAATGAAGTCTCTGTGACCTTAATAGTATATACAAACTTGAAATGTTCTTTTTCTGACTAAGAAAAGAACCATACTACTTTTATTCTAATCTAAGCAAGAAAACTTTTTCTCTCTGTATATTCCGCCTGCAAATGAATAAACATTCATGGGTATTTATTTCTTAAAAAACCCTTAACTAAGTTTAATAATACTTAAGTTATTTTAGACGGTACTTTCTTTATTTTGTACAACGATTGCCTGACTCCTTAATTATACTGTCAGAGTAGTCTCCGTATATTGTATAAGGTTGAACTATGTTATGTATTTAATTTAAGAAATATTAGCGTAAATTAAGTATTTACTTTTCACTCTGGTGTCGCTAAGTTTGTTTTGAACTAGTTGAATATGTTTGAATAAACTGGTACTGTTTGTTCACCATACTTGTTGTTTCCTTTATGCACCAACTGAATTCTGTTCCGTTCGTTTATTTTAGGGTTGCTGGCGCCCATTTCATAATTTTCTATAATTACTAATATTTCTGTAAATGATAATTTTCTTTATTTGTAACCCTAAAGAACGAAGGCTGTCCGCGGTATCAATTCACACCCTGATTACCTTTTATTTATTTAAAATACTAGTCTTTTGCTCGGGCAATTCTAAAATTTAATAATTGGGTATAAAACCCAAAATTCCATGTTTCACAAGTTAATATAAAATCGTAATCTTTGGTAAACAAACGTCAAAAACACATTTTAACAGCGGCCGAAGGGTAGTAGAATTTTCATTAGAAGAGGGAGAAAGTAGGATTTTGTATAAAAACCACCTGAAGAAGTTCTAGCCTCTATTTCTGTTCCTAATCAGGAAGTTATTGAGTTCCTTGAGTTGTTGGAAGGTTTCGAATCTACTATAGTAGGTAGTATTTAATCCACAATTTGGTAACATTGCATAAAATAATTCTGCCGTTTAACACAGCATCTTTGGTACATAAAACTTTGCTTACGATTCAACTCAACAGACTATGGCCACAATCTCTTCCAGCGTCTTTACATCAACAAAGTAAAACCTCCGTAAGTCGCCCCAACTCCCTATCTCCGATACGATCTGCGATAAGCGTTGTCCACTGTCATTGTCGATTGACGATCTGTGGTTGCTATGACTGTGTGCTTATAGGTATGTAAGCGGTGAGCATTCGGTAGCATCTGATGAGGAATGATTGTCTATTAGGAATCTGGCAAGTCACTGGCTGGTAAGAAAGTTGTTGTGGTACTGGAATGCAATGAAACAATACAAAGTAAAAAATCATGTACTATATTGTATTTTTTTACGGTGGGTTCGCTCTATTTGTCCAGAATATTGTCTAGAGTCTATATTTTATTCCAGACGTCAGATTGACGATGTATAAGGCCGTTTACGCACTGCCATCCGTATTCGGTTCGTATCCGAGAAATTATATGGAAGCTGTCAAACATTTTCGCGCCAATCCATACAAATTTTCTCGGATTCGGACCAGTGCGTAAACGCTTTAAAGCAATTTTACTTAAAGTGTCAAAGGCACTTTCTTTATGAGGTTGGAAGTCAAGCATAAAGGCACAAAGTAAATAGGTACCTAGCTAACTATAGTCAGGATTTTTCTGGTCAGTACATTGCATGGGCACGTTTTGATTCGATCAGTAAATAAAGTGAACTCGATTCTGATTCTCGAAACCAAAGATTCGATGGCAAATACCGGAGCATTTTTCTGGCCAGTACGTTTTGCATATAAAACACAAAAGAACACAGACAATACGGCGATAAACTTATCAACACTAGCAGCTCCGACACAGCCCAGATTATGATATCATCCACTCACGCGTCGTATCGGCCGATTCGATCGTACGATATCAACGGAGCGATCGAGATGCGGATGCTGCGGTTCAATATTGAAGCTGGTATTTTATGCAGATGCTCTGCTGCAACGTAATATTTAAAAAGGTTGAGCAGAATTTATGTGGTAGGCTAGTTTATACAGCTATATCTTCAATTTTTTAAGAGATATCTTTGCAATCACTTGGCATCTAGATCAGTTAGCTAAACTACTTCTATTTAAATAAAATCTTCATAATTCAGCGCCTTTAATTTAAGAACTTAGAAGTGTAACATACGCTAGTACAGAGCAGAGCATTTATTTCAGGTGTAGTTTATCATATCGTCTTTACATATTTCAAGTAGATTTTAACAATGCCTGATTCTTTGTTTCGGTGTGCAACATAACAATCGATATCGGCTCGCAAGAATCGAGATCCGTACATGCGATGGAAGGCACTGCTGCATGTGAAAACCCTGCTTTCAATATGTCATGCGTCACTACTGTGATGAACACGGTCGATTTGAGACAGGGAATCCCAGATGTAGGCGCTGATTATGTATGTTTTTGAGCTTAGATTCTAAACGTTTAAGAAAAAAAAATCTCAATTAATATGTCCAGGTGCAGCCATGGGGCAGTTTTTTTTTGGGACGAAGAAACAAACGACATTGAGAAAGAAGCAGAAAGCTTACAATTTGTATATCAGCGATCAATGAAGGTTTTTAGTTCAAAGTCTTATGACTGAGCAATAACAAATATGCAGTAAAACAAATTATAAGGAAAACCATAAAAAATACATTCACATTGATCATACATGTCATTGAAACAATCATAAATATAAGAGAGTAACAACCCCTTTAGCAGGAGAAAATTATAATAAACGAGAAGATATAACTTACTTATGCATTCAAGGACATAAATTTTCACAAGCGAAATAATAAACTTAATTAGCATGCAATAATCCTATCATTACATTTACAATTATTGCCTGTTGCTTTATAACATAACTATAAAAGTAATTATATGCAAGTATCTTGTTACAGGATCTGGCAACATATTTGTGTATTAAGTTATCGCGGACTATGAGAAGGAGTTAATAATAGTCCTTTGGCACGAATGTGAGAAAAGAAATCGTACTGTGTAAGAACAGTAAATAGAATATTGATAGTGATATAAAAGGGGCTAAAACAATAAAGGAAATAAACAAACTGACAATAGGAAGTAACGGTAATGAATTTACAAACCACAAACTGAACGAACACTATTATATTTTTGTTACTGACAAGGATGAAAAACTGTTGAAGTTCCCGGAAATTCATTCCGGCAACCATAAGCTGCACTTTTTTTAGGGCAACCTGTGTTTTATGACTGTGTGGTTCGGGCAAGAAAATATTGGCTCGTTCGTCGTGCGAACCTCTATCGCCTGCATCGCCGAACAAAAAATACGCGTAGGGGACACGCAAGATCAGGCGACGCCATAAGTAATGGTCCGATACAGGCCCAGCCATCGATTGCGAGCGTTATCTCAATAAAGAGCAACAGAGTGCGTTCATTAGCACTTTGACATGGTGCAATCATAAATTGTGGCGCCCCGGAGCGACCCGCGCGCCTCTCGCTTACCCTTCCTCCGAGTCTGCACCCCTGGTACCTGGTACCTGCCCGCATATCAACTTTTTGCCATTTCCATTGTTTTTGATAGGAACCCCTACCGTAACGGACTGATCCTTGATCAGATATGGACGCAGGTGTCGCGTTCACGCATACCGGCTTTAATGACGCACGTTTTTAACAATATATTTCAATTCGCGCGCCGATAAGCGCAAGCAGCTGCGCCGAATTAGCTACAAACTTTGTCGATGGCTTATCTCATAATTTTTGGAAATGGGACCACAGCGTTTCCGTTTTTAATGGAACTATGACAGGACGTCGCGATAAAGTCCATTATGGCCGGAATAACTGCAGATAAATAAATTCATCCATCAATGCACCGGCCCACACGTTCGTCATCGACAGATAAAATTAAGGGCGTAAAAGAGGAAAACAACAGTAATAACTGTCGGCATCTATCGGCGAGACCATAAAATATCGCGCCTGAAACTTGGGAAGTCACAAGCATGGGAAGTCATTAAGCGAGCGTGGCACTTGAAGAACTCCTATGGCTGTCTGGTCGGGCATAAAGATCAATATCTCTGTGGACGGCTGCCAAAATCTTTTTAATATCATCCAAGAAGCAAGTGAAGAGTGGTCGCAGGCGATAACAACAAAACTATTACGAGAGCGGCCTCCGTCGCGAATTGCTCCGCTATCTATACTGGTCGCTAGTTTAATCTTATTGTCAAGCACAATGGGGAATAATGGCTCGGACAGAGTTCCCTTCGAGCACTTTTGAGTTAGCTGATAAATTCCACGGGATCGTTGTCAGAGTTTCGAGGGGTCCTGGCGGTCGCGCCTAACTTTTAATGAGAGCAGCCGTGGTTCGGTTTCAAAGAACGGACCGTGTAGCGTCGGTGTAAATTGAGCGAGCGGATGGACATCTGAAGACGCCTCTTTAATGTAAATTCCTGCCGTCAGTTCGTTTGTAAAACAAAATTTACATATCATAATAAAACAATAAAGAAGACACAATAAAAGCACAATACGAAAATTAAGTTGTATCGTACAAAAAGACAGAAACGGATCGATTTCTAAACACGGCCCACCGCGTTCTAATTAGCACGGCTGTATAAGGCGTAATTTGTGAATGGCGCTGTAAAAAAGGCGAATTTTGATGCAGTCTATTAAAAACGACATTGGCTCGCTAAATCAAGTGCCACCATAAAAAGGAGCGTGAATGAAGGCGTTAAGTTTCACACCGCGTCGCTCCCGAGACGAAACGAACGTATTATCATAAAGCAAACACAGAGGCGTACAAAAAAATCAACAAACATGAGCTTTAATGATTTGGTAGTTCTCGGGATGAATGCCAACGAAGCGAGAGAGGAAACAGCAATAAAATAGGTTTTATTGTGGGACCATTCATTGGTAAGTAGAGGGACGGCGTTGGTACGCTGGACGCATAGCAATCAGCTGCGCATTACGTCATTGCATTTCATTAGCGGCGCATTATTTGATTAGCACTTTGGTCCCTAATGATTCCTACATAATCATAAAGTGACATGTTTTGTTTGAACAAATAGTTTGGTGCATACAATTATTTTGGAATGTACTTATACATGTAGGTACAATAATTATGTATTATAGTTTTTTAGCTATTATTTGAAACTCAGGTGCTGCAGCTCTCACATAGACATGATTTGCAAATATTTCCATATCATCACAAATTACAGGCCCCGTCTATGTTAGCTTTACAAACACAAAATCATACTTTCTATTATTTTATGCATATTGTTCCACAGTTTATGCGATATCTATTTATTTTGCCAAACATATGCAAACATTGGTCCATTAGTAAAGCGGCACGCTTCAATTAAATTTTCGAAAAAAAAATGCAAAACCGCAAACCAAATAGTGTGATATCCAACACCGTACAAATAATAGGCGACAAGGCTTCAAATGAACGTGGACGGGGGCGATGTTATTTATACCGGGTGTTAAAATATTGCTGACCGAACTTTAGGATGTGAACCTACCCATGAAAATAAACACTTTTCCCCAAGGAACATAGGTCGAAATATGAAAACAGAAAATTGGCCGTCCCACACAAAATGACTCGAGCTGCTGATAGGTACCATTTTTATATGGGAGGGCTAATTTTTTTATTCATATTTCGACCTATGTTCCTTGAAGAAAGTTGTTCAGTTTCATGGGTACATTTTCACACCCTAAAGTTTGGTCTGCTAAATTTTTTACTTCCTGTAGAGTACCTAATGTCAAAGTGACGTTAGTTACTTTTTTCTCCACGTTCATTTATAGTGTTGTCATACAAATATTTGTGTGGTCCGGACCGCGACCGCTGTTTCCGTTAAAAAAATCAAAGTTCACGGAAAAAAGACAAACATCCACGTGTTATGGCGTGAATCGTGACGTGACGCACTCAAAGTGTCGTAAAAACTTACATTAAATCACGACTATATCCTTACGAGATGGGCAGACCGTCAGAAAGCTCGCCAAGCGTGACAAATTTTAAGAGATGATTTTCAGATGGGACAGTGTATTGATTTAGTTGTCAGTCTTTCTTCAAAATTACAATACTTACACCTTTTCTGGTTTTCACAGTATACTTTTATAAGGGAGCAGCAGATACATCCTATGTAATTTTATAGCTTTAGTTGAGCATCGAAGTAATTTGTCACCCAACGCGACATAAAACTAAAAAGCACTAGAAATGTCTCAAAACTAATAGCAATAAAAACGGTACTAAAATTAGTAGTAAACTCCTCCAGCTATTTTCCGGATAATCGTAAAACAGTCATTACGTATTCTGAGATTTTAAGAGATAACGTACCTTCCGATGCATAATCACGTTCACACATTCGTAGGTGCCAGAAGTTCCCATGATATGAATTTTGGAATAATTATCATTGTGAATTTTTTGAGCAAACGTCATGTTGTTGATAAAACAATTTCCGAAATAAAATTAAATGTTTTTGAGAATTTGAACTGATATTCGACCTTTGACTTTATTACTCAAGCCGACATCAAAAAAGTGGTTATGTAAAATCCGTTCTTTAATCTAATCTACCTAGCCCAGACTGGACATAGTACCTATCACTGTTTCAAGGAAGTTTTAAAGACCTCATTTCTACGGGCAAAAAGGTCTGATTACAAAAACAGCTCACTTCGTAATTTACCTTCGACATTGCTTTTAGCGTAGCTCTTCACGTAGGAAATCTTTTATGACCTATGTGGGCAACTGCCTACCTATCTCGTCATCAAAGTCACCAGTCCTTTCCATTATTCCCTTTATATTCTAACAGGAATGCAAAAACATTCTGCCCACCCAAGCACAATACAAATACAGGGTCTAAGATTTATTTATATTTATTTATTTATAACCATAATTTCTCAGCATTACAGCATTAGTACGCCAAAGCGCTGACAAACTTCAAGTGGAAACAAGATGATAAACTTAAAATAAAAAAGTTAAAAAAAAACAACTACCAGTAAAATTTTAAAAATAATTCTGGTAATGATATCGGCTAGCCAGAGTTAAGAATAATGTTTTTTTTTGTAATACATTTAGTAGAAAATCTTATTGGCGAGTGTATAAAACTTACCTATTGGAATAGGACTAAAAAAAATTATAAGTAAAGGAAAGATTCCAATAAGTTTTAAATTCTAGTCTGTTCCTATAAAAATCAAGAGAAAATTATTATTATGAAGATTAAGCATACCTATTCCTCCCCTTCCTTGTTTCTTGGAAATATGCAAGAATGTCGTCCACAAACAACTCCCAACAGAAAATCATCATCAAATCATTCGTATTGAAATTCAAATAGAGCTCACTCCCACCGCATTCCTCGCCGTCACATCCCCAAATGACATTTCTATGTTAGTTAAGTAAAATTGTAAAACAATTTCGGTGTCGTCAAAATATTCAAAACACATTTAGTTGCATACGATCCGCATAGAAATGGGATGATCATAGTACAAAGTGCTACTGTACTTCGTGAGCGGTTCTTTAGTAAAAGAATCACGAACGACATTAAGGGGGGTAACAAGTATCATTCAATGCTTAGAAAATGGTTATGGGAAAACAATGAAATTATACTGCTTGGAATTGCAAAGCAATTACAGTTTAATTTGAATTTAGCGATATTACAGAAATCTTTAGAAAAAACCTAGAGCAAAAATTAATTTAAAAAGCACTTATCATAAGTCGTCCCATCATATCAATCATTATTCATAAAAATATCAATTGTGATTCAGATGTTTAAAGTTAGTCACTCGCAACATTACAAATCTTTTCAGGAACATGAACCTAAACTATTTATTGCATATAAATTGCATATTTTTTGACAGTGAACATTATGTACTTAGCTACTCAAATAGTGAATAATCTAAGAAATAGATAAACTCGTTCTTACTTTGTTCACAAACCATGAACTTTTCCGGTAAAAAGCAAACAAAATGCACCGTCCGAACAAACAACTTAGTAATTATACTAAGAAATATGACCCCCATTAATAATCTCATTCGAGAATCGCATGATCTATGTATTATTTATAAGCCAAATTTATTGCCGCAGTTGAAAAGGAACGATAAAACTCTTAAAAAAGTTACAAACTAGAAACAGGAAGCGGATGAAAAAAGTAAAAAACTCCCAGAATAGAGACGTTGTACGTAATGATGATAAAACGTCTATCGGTTCATTTACGTACAAAGAGCGGGTGGGACAATGGGGACAAATATTTCAGTTTGACTTTTATAGTAGCAGCGATGTTATTAAACAAACAATTCGCCCATTCGGCGACATATCTTTACCCGGGGTTGAGGTATAATTGATTCTTTCCGGGGCGTGGTGGAACGGTCGTCTATTGTCGCAAGCGGTGGTATAGGGCTGCCTTGTGTCCGGTACAGTTCACACGCTCAGAAGGTCAAATTATTAAATGTTCAAACTATGAAGTAATTCTAAGACCACTGAGACTATGCTTTACAAAGTTTTTACCTATATTTGTACCTAGTACCTACAGTAGCAAGAAAATATCGTGTTAGCTTAATTATGGGTTAGGTACGTCAATCTTGTTCACTCTAGTTTACCTGCATGCGAAGGGAAAAGGAGCAATATTAAAAACTTATACAAACTATACAACTAAACAAGCCCCTGTTAAGTGGATAGTCTAACAAACAATTCCAAGAACTTTAAGGAATATTATTACAGATAAATTAATAATTAAGTAGGTAAGTATACAGCGTCAAAATACGATGAAATCAGGGCAACCCTACAAACTTCCTCAAATAATATTCTTATTCCGAGGTCTCTTTGGGAAATTCCTTCTCATTTCCGCCTCCAAACGAAGGCTCACACGCCAACAATGCCAGTCTTCAAAGTGAAACGGAATTGGATGTTATGACAATATGTCGACGACATTATGTCCGGACACGACAATATTGCTCTGAAAATGTTCTCATACAAATTAAAATTATTCCGCGCGTACGAGAAACTCGGCAATTTCTCTCTGCAATAAAAGCTCGGAATGTTTGATCTCGTTTGAGTGTGTGGGAAAATAAATAGGCTGCTGCTAGAAAATTGCGAAATTATAGACATTAGGTAGACTGCCAAAACATGAGAATGGCCAGCTAACCTGATAATTGCCAGGCTTGACATATCGGCGTGGGCGCCTATATCAAAACGAATAAAACTGATCCCTCCGTAATAAGGTAAGGCAGACTGAATCGTTTAAGTAGTATGTCATTAAAAAGCCTGTGCCCATCACGCAGGCTGCCCCTCTAACATCAACGTAAACGCTGCCAACCCAACCAATTTCAACTCCGTCATTATAAAATATTTAGCGATATACCTAATTTCGTAAATGATACGGGGTTATTTTTATTAGAACGGCCGTAATAACTAGGCACCCGGACGCAATACGCCCCCAAGTTTCGGGTAATGACCGGTTCTGACGGACCCACGCGAGATTAATACATCCGAGGGATTCGAATAATAACAAAAGTAAGGACAAAAAACTAAAGCGGCTGATAAATGTTCGGTTCTACCTGGCGAGGCCGCCGCTCGGGACGGTCCGGTGCGCAACAATCGAAGCGATAACGTCCTCCTCAAATATAATTAAATCTAGCCGATAAAATTATTTCAAAAGAGCCCGGCTAATTGTTTCCCGAACCAGTTATTAGAGCAAACTCACCTCCGGGCTACGAATATGGAGCGAGTTATCAAAACAAAATTTGGAGCAAATTAATTTACCCACGACGTAAATTTTAAAATTTAAAGTACGCAACCGATTACGCAGGTCCGGTAAAGGGTGGCTCGTAAACCCGGCAACCCTTTTTAATTTGAAAGAAATACTTTACTGACCTATCATAAAATCCTATTGGCTATACCTACCGTTATGCAAACTCCGTTGTCGGCAAAAGGCCTGTAATAAAGTAACAATAAACGAGCGAACACCCAAAGCGAAAAGGGTTGTTGGGCTGCTAAAAAATATTTTTAAAAAGCCAAATAGACAATGGCTGACAACGACAACCCATTCTGCGGAGAAATAAATGAAAAAGCCCAAATAGTACCCGACCCGGATTACTCTTTCGCTACACAAATAAGTGAAATAAAGGCGGCGTCACTTTCTTCTTTTTTGCGTTCAATTTTATACTACTGGACAGCGTAATCCTTTCCTTGCAAACGGGGGCTCGCCAATTTGCATGACAAATCCTTTTGGTCGGCAAGAGCACAAACACAGGTATAAAAGAAAGTAAGAGTTTGCAGAAACGACCCAAATGAGAGGCAATAATTGCGAATAAAATTTTACAACTGTATTGTAAAACAATACAAAACCATGAAAGTGAAATCGTCAATATAAAACTTCTACAGAAGCTAACAAAAGACACAACATCTGCCAAAGGACAAATTGCTTAATTTTACTACCGCAATAACTAAATCAAAACAAATTGTAACATTTACACAATATTATACCGAAACTGTCACAGACAAAGCCAAATAACATTTTTCTTCCTTTTTGTGACAATAGACAGAAAGCTGTTAAACAATTAAGACAGATAACACACCCGCCCCATTTGGTGAAAAAAAGGGAAAAGATGGCTGGCTACAAACACGTGACATAAGAAATATGACACTAATGCCTGGTCCACATTTTGGGGACTTCTATCGTAAGAAATCTAATGATGACAGGCTAATATGGACTATCCATCATCTCAAAGATAAAATTAACCAAGTTCTGGTACTTAAGATAAAATTAAATATATTCGAGTACCGAGGATGCTTTTCTGAAACTAGGCATACTAACAGCAGTTTATGAGTTGTGTTTAAAATGCTCTTCAGGGACTGCTTTAATCGTCTGGAATATTATAGACGTAAAGGCCAATGATGATGATGATAAGTTGAGGAATATCCACAGCATTCTTGCACATGGATGGGACTGAGCCGAGAAAGACAAACATAATAAGCGGCAAAGAGTGAAAGGACCAGCTTTTTACAAAGACAATAGAAAAATGATACGTTCCGACGTGATTCTGACAAATGAAAATGAGAGTGGTCCTAGGAATAAGAGATCATTTCGAGAAATATAATTTTGGGTCGTAAAACGTACATTATTTTGTTTTAACTAAAAACCTTTTAGCTAAAAACAAGGGTTTGTAACAGATGCTTGCCATTTACTTGCCTAAACGTAATCTCGAGAATATTTTTCGGGCGATTTCAAAAAGTTTCTATTAGAACACCACCTAAGCATGCAGGATGTGATTCAATTCTATAAAAAAAGCGATACTAAGTGAATAAGACTTCTTAGAAATAAAATTTGAAGCAACCATAAGTGATTTGGAGTAATGTGTAGCAATTTCTCAATATCACAACGAAAACGAACCGCTAAACCTATCGACCGCACGATATTTGTTATCCAGCCCACTAATAGTCAAAATATTTCGACCAAACCGCAAGGTTATTTTAATGGCTCCATTAAAAAGTGATAGTAACAAATCGTTTTGTATTATACAGGTCATTCGGCGAAAGTATAGTCATTGACACATCAAATTTGAAGGTATTTTGCCTATACTTTGGTATTTTGATTGAAATTTATTTCTGAATATAACAAACTTGAATATGATTTGTTACCCTAATGAAATGTTCTTGAAAATACATTTTAATTATAGAGTAGCCAATGGAGTCAAGCATATATAAATAAATCTGTTAGCAGAAATTGAAACTGAAAATAAAATCCATCATGTATTTCGTTTTCATACAAAAATTGTTAGCAAATTTTCTGATAAAATATTTTGTTAAAACATATCTATCTATTGCTCAGAATTGAAAACAGTAATGGATTCATCTTGTTTTTCAACGAAATTATTAAAAAGTATTAAAAAGGCAATCTGTCGTAGTCAATCATATAAATAAACATATTTATGCTGAAACAGATTAGAAAACTAAAGTAATTTCAACTAAAGGTAAAGTACATTAACTTTATTTCGTACAAATTGGGCAATCCCTTATTTTAACAAACTCTTTATAATAATGGAAAGTATAAGTGACTAAATTACTTCCAAACTTAAAAAAAAAAATGTCTTCTGAAGAGTACATGGTTCTCGATCCGGAGATCATGAATTCGATTTCTATGCTATGGGGAATTTGTTAGACTGTTCTCAGTTCGATCAGGATGCAGACTGAATCACTGTTTGTTTGAAAGATAGAATAATTCTCTACTTATGAGGACACCTAAATCATAGTTTAGAAACCTTTGAGGCGGTTCAATAAATATAAAACCAAGAATCATCGGGTCCTTGATCTGGTCAAGAAACCACAAGAAAGAAGAAAAATAAATATCTCTAAAGTGCTTTAAAATTTTGCGTGTTGGGTGTACGTACCAAAGTACGTGTTAAAAGTAAAACCTATGAGCATGACGTCACTGTTTTGACATTCCAAGTGTGAGGTCCCACGGGGGACACATTTTTTAAACGATAATTTGTAGCCAAAACACAGCGGCGTTTACAGTTTTACACCAACACCGCCCACGTCAATCTGTCATTAATTATTGCACTATGGGGCCGTTGGGGCCACTTCATTTGGCCCCCCACATGCGAAGCAATAGTAAACACTTGGATGTATAAATCTTAGGGAATGCGGGTTCCGCGGTGCAATTTCAGAGAAGTGGTGGTGTTGTTTGAAATCCAAAATGGGGGTTTTGGTTTAGAGGCTCAATTATCTAATAAATTAGAGATTAAAAAGTAAGTCAAGTAACAATGCAGTTTAATATATAACAAGTACGCATAATGAAGGCAGTGATATTGATAAGGTAACAGTTTCTTACAATACTAAGATTTATACTCGTTGTACTCGTAAGATACTCGTAGAGCAAGTTTGAATGTATTTTAACTTACATTTTAAATAGCAATAAATGGTTACCTCTTGAAATTCACCTTGCAAAATTTTTAGATTATATTTAATTAACTGACACTTTTCTAAAGTAAACAAGCCTAAACAGTAGGAAAATCTAGTAGGATTTACGCCCAGTTCTAGCCAGCACTAAATTTGTCGAATAATGATAAATTTCTGTAGAGTCTACGTCTATGTGACACATTACGCGGTTTCCCAAAACTGGATACATCAAGAAAACAAGTTTTAAAACAAGTTGCATTGCCATGCTTCTGTCCATATTTGGCGGAACCCTAAAACAGGCGCCTATTAGAGCTTTTGAATGTTGATTTACAGCGGCGCCTAGTCTGAACAAGATTTCATTCAGTAGGTAAATTATGTTGACATCATATAGGTAGTTTAATACTTAGTTGAATAATACGAGAATAGAATTTGGTTCTTAATCTCGTCTTCCATGCTGAATTGGGACCGATAGAGTCTTCCATGCTGGACTGGGAGCGATAGAAAAACGTAGAATTTGCCAGCTGAATTTCCTCCCGGGCATGCTGTAGTAACCAGGTAAGGGATTCGAAGGTATATTGTAATATAGGTGATGGGTTGACAGACAACCTGTCACTAAAGCAATATGCACAATCCTCAAAACTTGTCAGACGTCACGGAACGACGCTCGTTGACGCTCTGCCTGCCCCATTAGGGATACAGGCGTGATATTATGTATGTATGCAGAATTTGATTCTGATTTCAGGGTATGGTATGGTAGGACATTTACTTGGTCTTCTTTACAACAACAGCAGCTGTGCTTGTACTATAGATGCTTGTAAATTATAAATACAATTGGTGCATTTTTGGGAGCGTTCAGCCTGCTTCACAGATGTTCGAATCGAATTTCAGAAACAATATCTTCGCCTCCAGACCACCGTATTCAAAATTCGTTCAACACATGTCCAAAATTTGTTCAGAAAGACAATGTCCAAGTCCAACAATACAATGAGCAGACGCCTAAACCGCTTTGAATGTCCCGAGCGAGTTTCGCATCGCCCAATGTCCGTACTAACAAAACGATGGCCCCAATTCGGTAAAAAATACGACTTAACTTAAATAAGTCCATACCTGTAATTTTTTGCCATATTGAGCAGAAAGGGACGGCAGTCTAGACGAACTTATTTTTTTTATAGAACTTGCCTACATATATGACATTTAGTCGACACCCAATATTCTTGAGCTAGCAAGATCAAAATAAGTCAGTCGCTACTGCCTTACCTTTCTGTTCGCTCACGACTGATAATGACAGACATGGACTTATTTTACTTAAGTCGTGTTTTAACCGAATCGGGGCCAGTGGCCGTCCTAACAAAACAATGTCGACCATTGTGGAAGCCCAGAGGCGACTATTAGAACGAATCGCCGTACGTGATCGGGATCATTTGCACTCTTTTTTGAATACGGTACAATTTTGTGAATAAAAGTCCGGTTCTTTCTGAATTGTCTTTGTGTGAGTCATCATCATAGACTTTTGTAGGTATATTTTGCTGTATTTTATCCAGGTCCTTTGGATTTATTAGATAGAAGAGATTTACTTCTTTACTATAACTGTGTTGTGCAAAAACCCTTGCATTGCTTCCGTGCCATAGTCTAAATTCAGTGTCAGCGATCATCGGTAAGCCATCTCGAAGTCAAAGGTAGCTGATTTCTTTTGGTCAAAATTTTCTGTAGTTTTATTAGTTCAACGCACGTAATTTAGTGGAATTTCAATGGGTCGTTATAGCACCGGCTCATAGCAACGACGTCGTCTTATTATCAATAGAACTCTTATAAAACCATTATAAAACTTCTTTCGCACACATAAACGAGTTAAAAGCGGCAACCGAACGCCGGTTAATTATAAACGAATGGATTTAATAGCTGGCTTGTTCAGATAATGCTGCAGTTATGTTATTGGCTTTCCGATTAACGAGGCCAATTATATGAATCATGGCATATGGTAGTATTCCAACGATCTCAGTATGAATAGCTACAATTATGATATTAACTAGTTGAAGTGCGCGGTGAGGGAATAGATTTCAGTCATGAATTCATGATAGAAAAAGTTCGTTAAGTATTCCTTCTTATTTCGCTCGTCTATTTATGCTTTGATATCATTATATTGGTTGGGATGTGGTCTCATTAGCCATTTCTAATCGAATTTGAAATCTTCCTTCGACTTCTACAAATAAAACTGTAAATGCAAAAAATATTTTTCTCAAACATAAAAATGTACCTACATACTTTACATACTAAAATAAAATAATATAGGTACATGATATAATGAGTCATTAAAATGAAACAATAAATATTTTATTTTCTTCTGTATCGAAATCGTTCTTAGAACAACACAGACATTACTAAGATCATAAATAACTTGTCTAGTTCTAGACAAAAACAAGACAGACTAATTATTTACGCAACGGCTCAAAACAAAGTGACTCATAGACTAATAAATCATTGTAATACTGCATTTAGACAAACAAACCATAACTTACTTTGTATTGTTTAAATCTGGAAGTTACGAAAATGTTTTAGCTTATCTTTAGGCAAGTCTTGGGGTTTGGAATTTGCTCCGTTTTTGCCTCATTTTTGGGGTTAGGTGTTTAAATGGTTCAGTAAAAAGATGATGGTTAAGTTTAGTCTGATTGCAGGTGTATTCAAGGGCAGTTTTTAAAAGTTTAAAGAAAAACTAAAAGACATCATTCAAATTCTAGAATCTCACTTCTGTGCAAAAGTAAACTTACATTTATTTATATGGTTATAACACCTAACTATGTTTCTTCAGAAAAATGCTTAAGTATACCTATTTAGTATATCACTATAACAGTCCACTACTGGACATAGATCTCCAAATTCAGTGAACTTATTTCTACTTTATGTCTAAGATATCTAAATAAATATTTCTATGCTACTGAACCATAGTCTATTATATCTACTTGCTCTTCACTTTTCTTCTTATTTACGGCGTCTTTCGGCACCAATAGAGGGAAAGACAGACAAACAGATAAGTAATACGTACCGACGTCTCTATTGGACGTTAAATCTCCGGGACATGCATTGTAAATTATTCGCTACAGTTTTTTTTCTGTGACATTGTTTTGTAACAAAAATCGTTTAAAAGTTGGGAAGCAGAATGGTATGCGCAATGAGTGAGTCATCGCATCATTGGCGACATTTTTTTTCGCTTTCTATCCAACATAGACGTATGAGATAAAGATAACCTATTAAGTTATGTTATGATAATTTGTGTCAAAAACTTAAGCAGATTACAGAAAGAACTTTCTTATCTTTTTGACAACGAAGATGTTTAAAGGAATGATCAGTCTTAGTTTTTATTACATTCCAAAATTACATAAACAAGCCAAAAATAAAGTGTTAAGATTTAATTATCTAAAAATAATAATGGTTTGGTATGTGATCTCCGTCCCTTATCGGTTACCATTATTATAATAATATTATCACGATCCACTACACAAATTATTGTTTTATGAAAAGCTTAATTAGTTTTATCTCAAAAGCGTAATATAGCAAATAATAGAGCTCATTAGTCTGTTCATACGCCAATTATTGGCATTACCAACTAATTCTAAAATTGTATTGCGGATTTAATGAACGACATTTATTTCTACGCCCGATAGCGATTTCCATCAAAACGCTCTAATTAATACAACATCTGCCCGGAACATTCTACATTCAGTTCGACAGAGCACCGACAAAAGCCGATATAACGTCCTTATTGCCCGACAAACCCCGAATAACCTCCCTTAAAGGCAAATTAGATTCGCATTAACGAAACGTGGGCGGGTAGGACTAATCTATACTCCAACCAGCCTAAAAAGACCAAGTTTGATTCAACTTTTTAGGTGAAAGTGGGTCTGTTTAAACTGGTGCAGCTATAACGTCCCTTACAATAGCGCAAAAACGTTACGAAACACGGAAAAATAGTTGCCGACTTCAACGGTAATTAAACAGAATTGGGCGCTATCGAAGACGAGAACGCCGTAAAATGGAATCGGTCACGTAGGGATCAACGGCCGTATTCAGAGATGATCGAAAACATCTGATCGGTAGATTTATACCGTGTGAGGTTTGACTATGCGCCCGTTTGAAAGGAATCATTTCTTTATGCTGGTGTCCTAACGAGAAGATTAAACAAGATGTTTTACCTTTTCGACCCATCAACTTTATAATGCTATTTAGGACACGAACTTTGCAACTTATCAATGTTAATGTTAAGTATACTAATCTTTTCAGAGAATTCTTTAATTTTTTTAGAAACTATACATTTTTAATCTACAAACTTTAAAAGTAGGTTTATCAAGGATGTTTTAAACATTTTCAAACCCTGTAAATTTTGCATTTTACACAATTAGCGTTTTGAACATTTTTAAGGGTGGTGCTCATTTTTCGTTTGGTAGGTACATTGCGCGTCAAAGGGCTTTTAAAACCAAGCTAGCCAAGTAATTTACCAGCCGTATTTCCGAAAAATATGATAGGCAGAAAAGTCAAGAATAAGGCGCCAATCCCTAGGGGATACCTCCCTAAACTTAGTCCGATGCACCTGTATTTTAAAACGCATCGCACTCTTTGTTCGAACACAATGGACGCCAAATTGCAGCTCGCATTTCTCATACCCAGGTATACGTTTTTCTATCGCATTATAGAAGAGTTATGATCCGCCATACATTAAATTAATATTTCCTTTGTGTTTATTACGAATAAAAGTCATATTAAAAATTAAATGACTTGGCAACAATCTTTGAGAACAATATTAATAATGATTGTTTATGTATTTTTAGCTAATTTATTTTTAAAATATGAGAATTAAAATCTTAACTGTCGGCTAGGTCAATATTTGAACCTGCGTCCTTGAAATACCGTTCAATCTTTCTATACCAATTGAGAACCTAACTGGAGTTGTGATCTGCTACTTCTTAAAACTTCATTAGTGGTATTTTAATTCTTATCAATGGTTGATTTTTTTTTCGTTCCAGATTCAAAAGCTTATCAGTTTAATAGTAATAAACCTCTCGATTTTAGTATGTGGTCGGACAACTACCACAATTAAATAGACGGTGGACATAAAAATCGTATTAGAGTGGTGTGAATGGTAATGGCCTGTTTATGGGACCCATAAAGCGAAAACAAGCAATGTCACACCATTGTGGGCTTTATACTCGGATTAGGCAATACTGTATTATTTAACGGTTCTATTTTTAAGTAAACATAGATTGGTATGTATTGGTTCTATCTAAGACGTCATTTCTATTTCCAATTTATAAAAATATCAATTTGCCCATATAACTCAGAAGACGTAACTTTAAAAAAAAACTTGTAATATTAGGTACCAAGACCTAATCTATCTAGTATAGCTAATAATCATAAAAAAGAATATTTAAACCACAGTAACTTTCTACGTAGATTTATAATAATAAACATATTTTAGGTTATGTTCATGTCAAATAAAGTCAGGCCAAAATAATTATTTGATTAACAAATATTCATTAACATATTCATCTGAAAACATTAATGATGTGCAAATATCAAACATACATTTGTTGTCCAAACACCAACAAAAAATTTATCATAGCAATTTATTGGACGTTGGTTTATAAAAAAACGGCGTAACACGCGACGGCAGAGGAGTAAAAAACAAAACTAGTGTCGCCAGTGGTCTTCTACTTTTATTCATAAATTATACATTTTATCGTCACAACAATAGTCGATCTGTAATTGTAATAAGGGCTGGTCACGTTCGATGGACATCGCCACAGAAGAAGTAAAGCAGTATAACGCCTTTAACCGAAGGCTTCTGAGCGCTTCATCCTCGCGCAGATGGGCACAAATAAGGTAGTCTCTCAGATGCAGTCGAAATACGCACGGAGATGTCCCTCTGCGAACTTGTTGGTCTATGACGCGTGACGTGCGGAGCGCCGGTAGCCGATGGCAGCGCGCAGCTTGCGCGATTCTGGCGGTTATGTAGTGCGCGCAACCGTGAAGATCCCGTGCGCCTCGGACTGACAGATCGCGCATGCGCAGGACCGCTCATTTCCGGCCGACCGGCTTGTTCTTCTTCTTGTCGTGAGGTATCGAGTCTCTGGTGTCAGAGTTTTTAAACCGTCTAAAGCACAGCTAATAGTCCTCTGACATGACTTGTGTAATGTAACGACCACTATCAAAGTTCTTTCATTCAGTTTCATTTCAAGGACACTTCCGAGGCGACATACTGCTAAATTTACTTCTACTATGACATGGCTTCGTAAAGGGTAAAGATGCCAACTGAACTGGTGCTTCAATTCCAATGAACAGTAACGAATGATGAACGGAAAGAATGTAGATTTAAAGCAGGCGGGAAATACTAAAAGGGGAATCCTTAACTCAAGAGAAACCGACATCAAAGAGTTTTCAGAATTCAATTTCGCGAGTTCAGAATGTGTAGGCGCCTATATTATTTATATCGATTACGTAGTGCCAATACGCCGTATATCAATCCAAGTGTTAATATTTAAATAATAATGTCAGATTATAAATTGTTTGAGAACTATTTCGTTTAAAGCCGTTTTATTAGTACCAAATACCAATACCTCGTTTATTATACTAGTAGAGATCGTGTGATATCGTTTCTGTCTGCGGTCGTTCAACTTTACCACTTTGAGTATGATTAAGATGATTGACATTTTTATTACATTTGCAGTTTCTTTTATATTGAACTTTGCAATGGTGTAATTCATAAATTTGTTCTTTCAAACACAAACGGCTGGAAGGATTTGGGTAAAATTTTGTACACAGACATACATTTTTGTAATGCTACGGAAGGGATCAATCGAAAATTGCACCAGGAGACGAGCGGTGGGGTGTGATGTTCATGCTCCTGATGAAGACCATCGTATAGTGTCGAAACGTCGAGATCAATACCTCCGCAAACCCACGAGTAAACGTATAACAGTGTTTTATAAATAGCTACATAAGGACATAATATAAAAAAGTCGTAAGACTGCTGTCTGCTAGGTATAGCCGCGCGACAAAAAGCAAGAAAAACCCTAGAACTGCATGTTTCCATAAACTTCCCTTTTACTTTAGCTTGCGTCAGGTTGTTTGAACTAGTTGCCAAGCATTGAAACCTTATTTCCTTCCAGAAATAGAATCTTCAATTGTAGACTGACGAAGTCTAAATATACCTCTGAGTTTGCAAACTTTGATGGTTTTTTCCTCGACAACTATAGTCTAGTTAAAGTGGTTAAAAATAGTATCTTTAGCAAATGTTTATTTCTGTATTTAGATAACGATTGCGACTGGTTTATTCAAAAACTTTATAAAAATAATTGGCTTTAAATGTTTCCTCTGTAATAAAAGCTGGGTGTTTAGCAAAAATAACTTTGCACAATTGGAAAATATTGTATGAAATATTTCTTTAGAAAGAGGTTGTCCATAAAGGGAAAATAATTATAGGAAAAATTTTTCACGTCTTAAAAACCTATAGGTAGAAGGCGTTTCGTTCTCTTTCTGACTGATAATATCATAAAACGATTAAGTATTGTAGAGTACGTAAGCACAATTTATCCAAAACAGAAGCACAGCAGCAGCACGGGTTCACAACAAAAAATCCCGTCAAAATAATATAACATCTTCATCTCTACTCAACTTAACAAGCACAAGCCTACAACATGACCTAACCTAACCTGCAGAGCTCGCGACCATAATGACGCAGCACGAGAGAACTTACACAAAAACCGTAGCGAATCGTCCACAAAGCTGCGCCCGCGCCGTCTGCCCCGGTTATGAACTGAATGATGGGGATTCGCTATATTATTGACCGACAAAGGAATTTTGAGGATTGATAAAAAGTTATGGCACAGTTATAGGCGGTTATATCCGACCTTCATTATAAAAAGCAATCAAAAAGATGAAGACTTTTCTATTATTTGCACAAATGATACTTATTTTAAACAAATAAATGGACATAGTACAATATTTTCTTTCTTTGGGTAAGTGTAGGTATATTTTTGCGGAAAGAGTAGACAATAATACAAGTAACTCAATAAAGATATTATTACTTTCAATATTTATTCAATTTCAATTTCAATTTATTTATTTATGTTAATAATACACAAGTAGGTACGTAATAACATTTTCAGTGTGCATTTAAACACGCGTACAAAGCTATATAATCAAACTACAACACTTAAGTACCAATAACTTGAAACTAGGCTAACCAGCCCGATAAGCTTAACAATCGTAATCAAACAGGGCTTAATTCTAAATAAGTACCCCAGTACTCCTACTAAAACTAAAAATCAAAAAGTATTTTTAGAATTATGAAATTGAATAAAGACAGGAGAATTAATACCTATGCTTTGTTCAATAAGTTTTGGCATTTTGCACATTTCCTCTGAATTTTAGCAGCCATCTTATTACATGCTGACTTAAAACAAAATAATGCGTGAAATCATAGTATGAGCAGCTGCTGATCATCTATTTTTTCGGGACTATTTTTAAACTTGCAAGTTTGCCTGGAATTTTTTTTAGGAAATGATTCTGTTTTTAAATTTCCCATACAAATTGCCTGATCGAGATGGTCATTTTGTACGGGAAAGTCATTTCCTTTTGCATTTCCTGAAATAATTTCCAGGTGAAAGTTGTTCAGTTTTGTTGGCTGAGCAACCCATATAAGTTTTCGTTAAGCTGTCCCTTACACCCGGTATAGAATCGAGCTCAACATTTAACTAGCATTACGATAAACAATCATACTCAACGACCACACGACCAGCTGTTTGATAGTGGTCTGGTCGTTATCACAATTTCACGCGTGTGAGAGAGTAACTCGTGTTAATCTGTCGGTCACGGTAGGTATCTGTTTTTGTGGACTCCACATTCAAGTAAATGCATGGTAAATAAACATGCTAAGTGTTTCAATGAATCAAACTGTTTTATGGTTTGATGAAATAACTATGTAAAAAGTCTAACGAATTTGTTAAGTGTAAAAATAAATTCATTACTTCACACCGAACCGATGTCGTAGGGCGTATGCGACAATGGCGCAAATTTGGCTCGAACACGACTTGACTGTCCCTTTCTGTTCTCTTATGCATGATAGAAAATTACAGGTATGGACTTGTATTTGTTAGATTGTGTAGTTTGCAACGCCGAATTGCCACCGTTACCTACTTTAATCAAAAGATTATTTTTACACTGCTACCTACACTCTCCTTCTGATACAAATAAGTTTAATAGCATTAAAATAATATTGAGACTTGGGCAGTGCACGGTGGGCCCGCCACGAACAAAAAGTCATTAGAACTTATATTTACTATTCTGTGATTGGTTATCGGCAAATCATTAAGTAATGACCATAATATATTAAGGTATAAATAGTTCCTAGATTATTAATTGATTTCATACTTTTTCCTTCGGTCAAAGTGAACACATCTATCATCACGCACGACGCGCTATCAGTGAGTCATTGTAACCCCATTGTTCTCAATATTTTCTGAGAATTAAGGTGTTTGTGAAAGTGAATTTACAATGGATATTCAAGTTACTGCAGGTACGTAATATTGTTTTTTATTTTTATTATGATGTAATTTTAATAGTTGTGGTATTTATTAGGGTGCTACGTCAGTCAAATTTTTGCTAGCGAAAATGTTTGAAAATATAACTTTGTTAAGAGTTTTAATTGTCACGGAGGGAAAAAGTAGGGTTGAGATTTACATTATTTGAAAGCTCATTTAATTAGTATTTCATATGATAAAATAGAGCTGCTACATCCCGCTACTTTTTTGTACATTAGCCCGCTACGACATAGGTGCAATATCGCTACGCGATTGACTACGTAACTGTGGATTTATTAATCATAGATTTTTCTTTCCTTTTCAGGTAACTCGTACGTATGCTCTTTTACGAGAGAGTATCTGTTGGAATTGTGGTGTAAACACACTGGTTCGGAGACTGAAAGATGGAAGAAAGTGCTAGAAACTTTGTTGGAGGCGCTACCAGACTCGGAAAATGTAGATATTTCTGAACTTAAATCACGTGTTGTTTACATAATCCACCAAATTCAAAAGTATTGGAAAGAAAGCTGTCGTATTCGTGAGAAAGTGGTTAGCAAACGTCCAGAGTGGTTTACTACTAGAGAAGTTGTAACTTTGCCTAGGTGTTCGGCTTCTTCTCATCCGTCAACAAGTGCAAGCCGTGTAGGCCGCCCGCTTAAAGATTTTCAGCAATGTAGTTCTCGGTCTCAACGTAGAAGATTGACAGAGTTTGCCAATGTG
Organism: Scrobipalpa atriplicella; assembly: GCA_029255725.1. Taxonomy (NCBI): domain Eukaryota; kingdom Metazoa; phylum Arthropoda; class Insecta; order Lepidoptera; family Gelechiidae; genus Scrobipalpa; species Scrobipalpa atriplicella. The sequence goes on from JARACY010000929.1 coordinate 26,160, forward strand.
TGGAGCCATATTAGAGTCTTTGTCGTCAGGACACAAAATAAATGTTGACAAATTTCAAGAGTTTTCCTTAGAAACAGCTCGCTTACTCGTTAAAGAATTTCCGTGGTATTATCTCCCTGCTTCAGTACACAAGGTTTTAATTCATGGAGCTACTATTGTTCAACATGCCTTACTTCCTATTGGCGAACTGTCTGAGGAAGCAGCAGAGTCATTTAATAAAAATTTGAAGTCCTTTAGACGCGAACACACTCGCAAAATGTCACGCGCTACCACCAACTTAGATCTTTTAAATAGACTCCTTTTACATTCTGATCCTTACATAACAAATAGTAGAAATCTTCCACGTAAAAAAAAGACTTGTTTATCTAGAATGGCCCTTACTTTATTGACTGATTAAATTAATATATTATTAGCCCTAGTACTATCAAATTGTTCTACATACTTCTCGGCCTCTCGGTTGTTAAACTATTATGTCATAATTAAGGCTTTATAATTAAATTAAGTCGTTTAATATATTGTTTATTATTAATAAGTTAAGGTATTTATATGTATTTTCTACATAGAAATTATTTTAAGTCCTATTTGAAAGTTGTATTTTTATTTTATTGAAATTTTTGTTATTTTTTTTTTCTTAATATATATGTACACTAATATACTCAAAAATGCATTTTATTAGTATTCCCTATTTTATTAAATATAAATAAGAACATTTTGTTTCAAATAACAACATTTTATAATTTTTACCGCTTCGCTAAGGGCGCGGAACCACCGTGCAGTGGGTTGGATGCTCTTAGCAGAATTTGTGTAAGGCTCTTCAAACATTATAGCTTCGAAGAAGACCACTTAAACGATAATGTCGTTCACAACCTGGTTCGTATCGTCTAATATTACCTTAAACAGGAGTAGATCATAAAGCCTACGAAAAAATCACTGCCGAGCAAGTCACCATATCCGTGGCTAAATTGTGTCGTAAAATTTTCATATACATACGAAATTTAAAGCGCCTCGTGCTCATAACATGGGTAGTCGTAAGTACGTAATGCTTAAATGCAAACGACGAAAATTGTCCTTACGGGCGAGGTGAGCTGAGTGGAGCGATGCGGCAGAAAATGTGTGGCTTCAGCTAGTCCACTAACAAATAAGAGTTGCTTAGAGATCACCTCGTAAAAAATAAAAAATCAAATTACAAAAAAACGATATTAACATTTTTATTAAAATGAGTTACAGCTGTGCAAACCTCAGAAAACGTTTCAAGAAACAAATTTTCAAAACTATATCATAAAATCCAGCATGAATTTTATTTAAACCATTCCTAGGAAACTAGGTTCTCGTCTGCTATGCTGTAAGTAAAGGATTTAAATTTAAACTCAGAACTGTTATTGGTATAACCTTGGTCATAGGCAGTACTGTTCTTCTATTCTTTTCATTCTATAATGTTCTCAAAATTCAGTAGGAAAATTTTATAAAAATAAAGCTTCTTAATTATGAATCTGAATCACCCGCAAATTTTAGTAATAACGTCTTATGATCGTCATAGATAGTGATTTACAATTCAAAAAGGTCACCTTTTCCACCCAACAAAACCATAAACATTTTCAGGGTTTCACACATAACGTGCGTCGATTTTATGCCAGCCAGCTAGGCTAGCCGGGGATTCGAACGTTACTATCACGGAATGCGTGATACGACCACGCGGCTCGGCAAACTCCCCGTGAAGCCGTAAAACCAGACCACGGTAATTCCAAAGGATGCCTATAAATTCTTTATTTTATGATCGCGAGCATATATTTAATTCTAACAGCGTCCCCACTGTTTCCTTTTTTGTGATATAAATAGAGAATTTATAGTGAATTTTATTAGGTTTTTAAACGGCAAGATTTGGTGATAAATATCGAAAAATTTCTCTATACATCGGGTACAAGTCACGCCTTTATCTCATACAGGGTAGTTAGGTATTATCTAGCACCCACTCGAAAACATATAAAAAAAAAACTGATTTATTGTCTGTAATGGCAGGTTTTCAGACGAAACTACATTACGTTACATTGAAACCATCGATCCATTCGACAGTATCGGGAAGGAAATGAGCTGGAATATTATTTGTATTCATCGTTTTTAGTCTAGCAAGGAAGTCCTCAATGATGTTTGTAAATAGAGTCATATTCAAAGACGTGTTCAATCATTCGGTTGAGCAAATGCTTTTTCGAGCTTGCGTTATTCGATCATAAACAGACCGCCTTTGAATGGACAACTCCGACAAGCCAATATCTCGGTCTTTTCACCGAATCGAGTACAAAGTGCGAGCCCACACTTCCTACAGATATTAAACACGTCATAATAGATAGCCGCCCGCTGACAATACAACAGCTATTTGTAAAAATGCAGTTCCTACAAAAGATATTTGTAAGAGTGCAGTTCCGAAGCGTGCAGTGTAACTTGGATTCAAGGAATACCGTCAGTTTATTGATGACGGACAATACGAACGAATTTCTTACATGTTTACCTTTGAACAATGTGCGTAGGAGCATTGATATATTTGTAGACGGATTGTTTAGTTTTAATACTTGTAGAATAAGGTGTTAATTTTTTTAAACATGTATTCGCTATGACATAATACTTAACTCGTTTGTTGCAGAATTTATGGTGGTTTAAGCAGATGAGTTCTTGAATGAAGAAAACGCAGACGCAAACGCAGTGTGAGACGTCATTTTGCCAAATGTAACGATGGCAAGCATCAAAAACTTAATTCAAAGAGGTCAGTGACATACCTTGGAAGAATTCTATGTCCAACAGAAGACTGATGATGTTACATTCAAGGCAATAGGTTCTAACCTAGGTTACCTAGGGTACCTAGTCTAGGTACTCATTGGTTCTAACAATTTAATTTTGTATCAATAACATCTACAAACGGATGGCGCCGCAACCTGAGAATTTTCTATATTGTTAATGTTAAGTTAAATATTAAACAGATAATATGTATAACAAGGACCGAATCCCAGCCGCATTACAAGCATTTACGACAAGAGCACCAGCAAACATATTATCTACCATCATCCCAAACCTAAACATACAGCGTCCACAAGTATCAAGGCATGTTCAGCCACAAAGCTTTCATATAACGCACATAAAAGGCGGATAGAAGGCTCGCTCCGAACAAACAACCTTGGCTTGGACGGTTTCTAGCACAATGGCCACCGGGCTCTCCACGTCACTGCGCGTCACATTGAGCAGAAACACAAACATTTAAAAAATCATCAGATATTTACTCCTAAGAAAATAATGAAGCTACAGCGTGGATTGGACTATCAAGTAACTCTTTGGTTACTACTATTTTTGAGAATACCTGTATAGGTAGCCTCTGAAACTAATTTACATGACACAGAATTCTTAGGATCAATATCGCATAGGGTCAAAATCGCCGCATCTATAAAAAATTTTAGAGCATTGCATCTTAATTTGTGCAAACACCAACACCAACGAAATCCTCAGGATTTCCGTCCAAGCTCAGGATGTATATCTGTCTTTCACGATATGCCCAAGATGAAGAAGCAGTTTTCTATTCGTGCCCTATCCAGCTTTCAAATCAATTGAATTTTACTCTTTCTAACTTTGCATATCTAATTTCTATGCCACCCTGTACACTCATCTACTAAATCATCTTCCACAGGGGCGCTACGGTGGGTTTTACAAAGATAAACACGGACTACGGAGCGCTCCTTGAGCTAAGAAAACACTTGTGAGGCGTCGGTAATGCCATTCGGAAGAAAACTATCAGAAGTAGGTAGGAAGGTGGGCATAATGGTAATAATAGATTTTGTGTAGAATATGATTGTAATGAACTAAATAAGACCAAAAACAACAAAATGTTGACAGTGCCACTACAACTTTATGTTTCAAACGGAGCTACATAATATTGGAACCAAAAAAATACAAAAGCGTTCGATACCGCTCCTCTAAACATTTCGTAGAATTCTACAAGATTTTAGCAACAAAAATGGATGAAGTTTGCTTACTTACCTGCAAGTTTATACAACAATACCTAATCAGGACTTCTATCGAGTCGAGAGTCGATGGCAGGCAAAACCCAACCCAACCCAACCCAGAAGAAGAAGAATAATCAGGACTTGAAACACAAAGAAACGAACATGCATATTGACAGAACAGATCATCCTAATAGTAACGATTTTAATATTATAACCTACAATCATTTTGCCGATCCTTTTTTTTTTGGAAAATAAGTATTAACGATTAGTTCCGTCTTTTTATTCGCACAGAACTATATCTACAACATCTTGCTACAAACCTTCGGAAGTCTACAATCTCTTTCTTATCCCGAATAAAAGATTGATGCGCTCGACAATGGAGCGATCCATGTTAGCTCAGGTGTCAAGAACCAAAGCTATCATCGTAAAGTCAACATTTACTTAAGTTTTGAACGTTATATCATATTTCTTTGACAACGCGAATAATACTTTATGCAATTTCTGAATTTGTTTAGGTCTGGAATGTGTAATGTAAATGATCTTGCGCATCTTGCCGAATTAAGCCTAGTTTTGTTAGTTACATCTGCGAATATTTATTCATTACTATTTTTATTTTATTTGCGATGAGTTTCCTTTTGAGTCAAATTCAGAAGTGAACGAGACGGATTGGATGAAATGAAAACCCGGAATATTTGAAGGCTAGCATTTTCACATAACGGCCCTTTTCTAAAATTTCAATTACAACTTAAACCTTCAAAAATGAATAATAAGTATTTTGTGTTTTACACAAAAAAAAACTAAAGTACTTACCATTTTCATTTTTAGACCGTCGTCGCGTCGTTCTTTTTACAAAAGCTCAATAAATATACCTCCATCGCGGTATTTTTCATTGTACCTAACCAAGGAAACATGACTGGAATTCAATATCTAATATGCTATCTCACATTGTATGAATATTTTCTATTCTCGCATTCAAATGGGATACGTACAACTTTGTTGCACAACTGGGAAAAGGAACTTGGCATATTCTGAATATTCTGATACCTCTAGTTAACTATGCACCTTAGTATGTAAATATTACGACTGTGGAACTGGCTACAAGGTGTAGTGGTGTGTGACTTTGGCTTCTGATTCGTGAGTCATGAGTTTGATTCCCACGGGAAGATCACAAAGAAAATGTATGCTAATTAATCATTTGAAATTTTCCCCTGTTTGGAAACTGTTGTTACGTTATTGCAGGCTGAATTATCTGATTGTCTGTCAAGGAAAAGGATTCTGTGCATCGGGGTGCACGTTAAGCCCTCGACACCGGTCACGACCATTCAAACAGCGACCGGTTCCGAAGGCTTAACGTGCACCGCGAAGCACAGAATCTGATTCAGATGCCTATTAGCTGCGCTATCAGGCGGTCTAAAAACTCTACCAGAGTTTATCGCGTCAACGATTCTCTTGCTAGAAGAGGATACCTACATTTATAGCTATGCGCATCTTAGTATGTAAATATTACGACAGTGGAACTCAGCTTGCGATGCGAAGACATTTGAAGGAAAATTAACAGGTCTGCTCGCGATTCTGCTCTTTGAATGTGTAAGTGTTGTGCAACTTTAATTATAGCATTTGCACAAATGTTTTGCAAAAGGATTCGTTTAATAAGGTTTGCAGTTGGATGTGTTAAGTATTCATTATAATTTAGGTATGTGGTATTTAATTAGGCATACCTATTGCAGGATATGTGGTGATATTTAGGTTTGCATGTGAATTGAAACTAAATCAAAATACGGAATCGCAGGATGTTGTGTGTTCTTACGTACTAGTTGAAATAAGCATTTAAATAACGTGTAAAATAATTGATATTTTGCAACATTGACGCTCTGCCTATCTCGCAAAGGATTTAGGCGTTGATTTTGAGTGTCTAAAACAAGCAAAGCGCAAAGCCTCTGTTACTAGCAAGATCACATTCCTAGCCAACTAAATGTGCTAAGAAAATGTAACTTACAATACGAACTCAAAGGAATCCAGGGGTACGGCAGAGCTCTCGCCAAGTCTTGACTTTGAAGAGCAAGTAAAGCACAGCCTCACCTCTATGGAACCATTTCAACGTTAGTAGTTCCGTATTTATCAGATATAAATATAATTATTATTATATCTGATAAATACGGAATTACTAACGTTGAAATGGTTCGCGATCTATTGATCGCGAATATTACTCTTGAATAGTGTTCTGTACAGAATAATTCGAATTCTAAAATTAAACATGTCCTATATGGACATCAAATATCAATGAATAATTTATTTTAAATTCACGTCAAAGTCCTTGACTCTAATACGTGCAAGGGTTTCAGATCTCAATTTCTTTTTGAGCACACTCAACCAAAACTTGGCATGTTTTTACAGTCCATTTTATTTCGAATACAATAGTCAAAACACATCGTTATACAGGGTCGTCCCATCGCATGTCCCTTACGCCCACGTACAGATGACACCGCAGGATTCAAGGGAATAGTTTCACATAAAAATTGATTTATTCAACAACCCTTTATAATCGTAACATGTGACGGCTGATTTTGAATTTAGATTGGAATGCCTTTTGTAAACAGTTTGAAAGAGTTTGTGTTTTATGGGAAAGAAAAGGGCTGGTTTTATGGACATCTTCATCAAATAATTTTCTTTTTAACGTAAAATACGTCTTGTAGCTTTGAATCGAATGTCCAGATGAAAAATGTCAGAGATTTAAGGCACTGAAATATCCTTAAATCTTCTTACAGGTAAGACAGTGAGGTGAATCAACTGCGTTGTATAGATTAAAATGTACACAACATAAAATCATTTATTTACATTTAAGAACTATGCGAAATCAATAAAACTTTATGCCTAACGCGTGGGCAGTTTTTCGTTTTTATGAAGTCATTTCATGGCTTTTAAATGACAGCTATCGAAGTGGGCGTATATCACGTCCACCAATAAAATTACAATGATACTCGACTAATCAAGACATCAGCATATAACTGGCACATTGAAAGCCAAAATTACAAAAAGAAAAAAAAGAAACGATTGAATCATGCGTGATGTTTAAAAAAGTATTGTGATAAATGGCGTTTACGATTTTATAACCAGCCAGCTGAACTTATATGTTTTTTGTCGTTCGAGATTGATGGAATTTGAAAGAATAAAAAATACATTTAAATATTTATTGATATACACATTTGAATTTTGATTCCATTTTATATCAGTCTATCCAAAAGTTCGTCAACTTAAAATTCAAATCAACTGAACCTCATTCATCAATTTGTTTATAATTAAATTTCAATACTTTCTGAATCCTTTTTTTGCGTATATGTATCACATAAATCAGCAGCGTAACGTGAAAACGACAATGTATTATCTGCAGTTTCTGAAGATACTGAAGTTGACTAGATTTATTATTTGAGATAGAATCAGTAAATAAAAATACGCGTAATAAATTTAATCAGTAACAAAGCAAAACATTCGAATTATAAAAGAGGTCGAGTGCTCCTATATTGGAATCACTCGAAACTATTTCATAGCCCGTATCTTTAAAGTATCAATGATGATTTGTGTAATCTATCAATCAAAAGTCTATTGGTTGATGTATCGAAAATTATAACAGTGATAGGACGTAAAGCAGAAGGCGTATTATTTATAGTACCTACAATCCGAAAAACTATTTAAAATCACAACATCTGCGTCACTATAGGACACATTTCTGTTTATTTAAAAAAAAAAACTTCCTTGCAAAAAAATATCTAGTTCATGCCCTAGTTACGTGAGTTAAGTCGAAAACTGACAGATATTTTCGAACGTTCCGCACAAAACTCGGTCAAAATATTTGTGGGCGGTCCAACTGAGCCGAACTCCAACTATTAGCTGGTCACAAAACCCACCGCAGAATAGTTTGGCAGTTAGTTTGGTTTGGCCCCGTCGATTCACAGTCAAAACTATTACCTCTCGACTTTATTAGCATCTATTTGGAATCGTTTTCGCCACATCTGGTAAATTTTGAAGGATATTTTGGATACAGAATTTAGAGACCAGCGTTTAAATTTAAATTAACCAAAACATTCAGCTCCCTCTACAATATAAAAAGAGAGAGAGTTATCTAACATCTCTTTTAATTAAGATGAAATGTAATCATAAAAATATTCATAGTAAAGCGCTCATCAATCTTTAATTTATAAATATTATTCGTCAAGGTAAGCCAATTTCAATTAATTACAAAAACTAAAATGAAATTAATATTCAATTTCATCAAAATAATGACTGAGGCAATAGCATTATGATTAAAAGAAGAGAACAAACATGTAATTACAAAATTTGATAGCATGAAGATTGTAAACACAGACTCTGAGCAAGTATAATAAAATTCAAAGAAATATTTTTTTAACGCAGACAACAATCATGCTTAGCTATTATGAATTAAAAAAAATAAACATCTTCACCCGAATCCTTAAGGATATAATCTTTGTTAATCCTTTTCTCGGGATATAAAAGACGCAGCTACCAATATCCCTTGAGTGCTTAAAATGGTTAAAATACTCACTTCTAAAGGCAGGAAGATAATAGCAAACAAAAGAGAACAATGTACAATAATTGTTTGGTCCTTTTTAAAGCACTGCGGTGTTTTGTTGGAATGTTTTAAGGTACCTACTAATTGCGAGTACCAACGTAATCTTAAAGTAATTTTGTGAGCAACAAAGATGGTAGAAGATGTCTAAGTGACGAAAGACAAAAGGAAGGATTACGGTAGCGTAAAGTGAAACCACTAAAATCTTAAGTAATGTCTAGACGAAGCCTGTTGAAAATGAATGCTATTTGAAATATGCACCGCAAAAAAGAGTTAAAAAGACATAGGTAAGTGAAACTCTGATTCTCCAGAACTATTAACAACAAAGCCTGCGATGTGCTTCTCGAAGTTTGGTTAACAAGCTTTGAACTTCTTTTTCAGTGGCAACTAAGCATACGGCCCACCTAATGGTAAGCAGCACCGTACCGTAGCTTATAACAACTACTACTATCCCACAAAATCCTTGTGATATAGCAGATGTGAAACCTAAGGGTGGAATGTCTCTTCTGCCATTAATTTCACTGACTCACATGCCCTTTGATCATTGTAGACAAATTTTCTATGCCACAGAATAAATTAGAGAGCCTTCAGAAACGAAGCTCAAAGCAAAAAAGAAACTGCAAATGTAATAAAAATGTCAATCATCTTAATCATACTCAAAGTGGTAAAGTTGAACGACCGCAGACAGAAACGATATCACACGATCTCTACTAGTATAATAAACGAGGTATTGGTATTTGGTACTAATAAAACGGCTTTAAACGAAATAGTTCTCAAAACAATTTATAATCTGACATTATTATTTAAATATTAACACTTGGATTGATATACGGCGTATTGGCACTACGTAATCGATATAAATAATATGGTCGTGTGAATTTCTTTTAGGCATTTGGAAAAAACTGGTTAAGTGGTGGCTAGCAAAAGTCTATAAGAGTTCCGTAGATTTCCTAGTTTTATTTGTTTGACACTTGTGAGGATTTTTTAGGACCTTTGTACTGATGCATTCTAAATGTTATGTTAGTAAATCAAACTAAGGAAATATGCTTAATTCTTCCCCATTGTTCCCCAAATATGAGAACAAATAAGTAGGAATTCCACGGATTTAGTAATTTGGGAAACATCTCTTAGGTAGCATCTCTATTAACCTACCTACTCAGTGGTGCTCCAGGCTACGACGGTATTACTAAATCTCTCTAATTGCTTTTCATTAATAATACATTCGAACTAGTTATAATTTCACAGCGTGCCCTTATTAATTGACTGACAGTTTCCATTTAGCAAAAGTATAAATCAGGTTTTTCTTTAAAGTTTTTTTACTCGCCCGTTTATAATCTAGATGAAGGGCGGACAGCTGGTCACATCATGACAAGTGGTCAAACCAGCTGATCAGATGTGACGTCACAGTTATTATAGAAGACGCCATATCGTATGAGTATGGTGAGAATAAGATATGTAAATGAATGCGCAAAAATTGGTCTATGAAAGTGCTCAATTCTATTCTTAGAAGCTTATGTTTACTGCCGTTTCGACTCACGGGTGTTGATGATGCTGATGAGATTGTGTTTTATGAAATTTATCTCCTAACGGTCCTTGAAATCACAAGCTTACACGTTTTCTAAAGCTTACCTGTGTATAAGCTTGGTTAAAAAATCCTACATAGTGGTGGGAGACCAAAAAGCATTTTCACACATGCCAGATCACCAATGCTACTGCTTAGCCATGCAGTATTTCGTACAATAGTCCATTGTAGCCAAAGGAACCCTAAAAAGGCGTGTCCACTGAGCAAAGAAACTTCACGATCCGGTAGTCATGGAGGCTAGTTCTATTAATCATGCAGTGGACGCCTATGGGCGGGGCCACACCTTATTAATTCGTATCACAATTATAAAACCAACGAAGGACAATGCCTATTAATATTGTGTCCCGGGTGTGGAACTTTTCGACCATTAATTCAGTACAGATGCGAAGATAACATGGAAATTAGTAGTAGTTCATGCCTGTACTCTAGTTTGTTTTAGGAGGTTTTTGTATGGGAGCCTATTGTGTTAGTTTTTCGGTTCTCCTAACGGTGCGTACTGTACAGTAAATAACTGGGTGCTTTTTCGTGATAAAAGCCAAGATAAGTCCGAACTGGGATTGAACGTTAATCTTGTCCTAAAAAAGCTTAGCAATATTTTAGTTGCCGAGTCTACTGTTCTAACACAATTTAATAATCCATAAATAAAAGTTATTCCAAACTTCAAGATATTTGAGTAGGAAAAATGAAATATTTTTCAGTTTGTACTAAAGTCACGGTTTACTGAAAAATAGGTCCCATGTTAATGAAATCCATTTAGAAAGCGTTATAAACTATAATAAAAATATTTTAACATCACTCGTATCTGCAACTGGCTCTACATTCCCTTCCCTTATTTTATCTGTACCTATATCTTACTTATCGAAGACATGTACGTAGATGATTTACTGGGTGCCGCCGAAGCTAAATGGCGCGGTACTTGCTACCGTAACAGGTTACATCGCCTGTTAATTATATCCTCTAGTAAAGCAGGTTAGCAAGTGCACTATTTATTGGCGGACAACCAAGGTTAATTGCCAGGGACGATGCTGTTAATAATAATAACGCCTGCAATCATTCACATGCAATTACGGTGAAAGGAAATGATTTAGGTATCCGTTACGCTTCGGAACAAGTCAATAAATAAATAAACACCGAAACGAAGGGCGACGTCGACGATTTATCAACACAACACGCTTGTAAACCGCGATCACTACATCATCTTCATAAGAGTATTTCGGGGCAACAGTAAAGTCCAAAAAACTCGCGCTGTCCGAAGTGAGATTCGATCGAATCGATCACAGTCAGATGCCTAAAATAATACTCCATCAACCGGCCTACGGGGCCGTCAGCCAGCCACTTCTTATGGAGATGAGCGGACCGCCATGACACCCTTGCGAGGCAACCCGCTGCGATCCACTCCACCCGGCGAAACACAATCAAACGAGCAATTCGCTGCCAGTCGTAAACTTTACGCCGGGTTCTGATAAAGGAAATAACTTCCTGCGACAGCGAAGTCATCTAAGTAAACAACGACATAGTCAGATAAACGATAAACGAGATACATAAACAAGTGAAGCTGTATCGATTGAGGCAAGACGGCCGTAACAAGCAGACGTTCCCGGAGGATTAGAGAACGCTCGGTGCGTCTCATGGGTATAAATTATTTATGTAAATTTTTTCGACCGCTCAAAATTGTATTTCAGCATCGACGTGATTAATGTCGACGGATTTTTCACTTGGCCTCTCTCTAACGAAACGATCAAACAAATGACGCAGCGATTGGTAAGCACTCGGAAGAATGTCTGTTGGGAATTCATTAGAATCTTCTTTGAAGAGAAAGAGGATAACGCCCGTGATTTCACAATATTTTTCGGCTGACAAATAGGACGTCGACGGTGAAATGAGATTTTTTTGTTTATTAAAACGCCGGCACGAATATATGGAAGAATCAGAAATACGTACTTTCATTGTTAGGTCACGTATGGCAGGCAAAATGAAATGGTGGTTTTCTACACAATACATTCTTTATAAACGCTGTGGATCCTTAAATTACTTAGTTATAGGATCCAACCTTATTATACATCCAAAGTTGAATCGAGCCTCGCACTCGAGTGATATTTCCGACAGGGGCCGAGGGGCGCATGCGTTTAATGAAATCAAAAGGATTAAGAGCATCTGCCTGCTTGTTATTCAAATCGATTGGGAGCTCGTTTATCATTTTAAATAAGCTACTGCTTAGATAAATGCGGGGTGTGGTTCTTGTATAACAAAGGCTGCGGTCGACGGTAGCCCAATTAACTAACCAGTTATTAATGGAATGAGAAACGAGAACACAATTAAAGAAACGCTCCGATGAATAAGTTGACAAATTAGACGAAGTACACGTACAGCGTATCGAAAATGAAAACTGTTGCAAAGCTTCTGTATTGTGCGAACAGACAATGGTTCTATCTGATTCACAACACAAGAACGCAATCGCAAAGGAAACAATTATTTGCGAGACACTCGAGATCTTCACAAACATTAATGGAAACATGATTTAAATTCCCACTCCGTTTTGGAATCTCGAAATGATTACAAGGCGTTCAAGTAAATGAATATCGAATGGGAAGAGCCTCAGGCACAAAGACAGCGCGACGCGATGACGCCGTGTATTCCCAACGCAAACAATCCAAGACGAGAGGATGGAACAAATTACGTGAGCATTGTCGAGGTGTTTAGAAAATTGGGCAACAATTGTCCTGCCGAGTTAAATCTCTGATAATGTCTTCGGAGGAGTCGCATGACGGAGAGGGGATGAATAAATCTCTCTTAATTGGAACACGTCGCGCCGTGCGACAACATAATGTGGCTTTTGTTGCTGCCCGTGCATTCTTCTCCTGTCCCGTTGAATGCAGCGAATCAACCCACCTAATGACGATGGGAACTTTTGACAGCCTCGAATCAATGCACCAACCGTTCCTCAAGAATTTCAATAAGTAAATAAAATATCCGAAGTTACTTTCAATTTGAGAGCGCCGAAATGGAACAGAGCTCAAGGAAGCACGAAAAGAATCTTGGAAAGATTTTCATAACCATTAAACTAGGATATAGAATGGCGAACCGTGCATTCGTTTGGAAGGTACTCACTTGTGAAACTGCTTACTTTATAGCTCCCACATTCTCGGAAGTACCGGCCAGTTGGCTGAACATGTGCCCAACTACACGAGCTTTTTACATCCAAAATTCGTTAACGGTGACGCATACATTAAAGGGTTCCAAAACTGATCGTCCGATAAGATTCGATGTTAGAGGAATACGAGTTTAATTTCGAATGCCCAACCCAAAAAGAGGACAGCGTTGTAAAACACAGGATGAGCTATTGTTACATATTTTATTGCTGGGAGAGAAAGTTAGTATCGTTTGATTAATCTGTTCCCTATTTAAATTAGACATCAAATAGTTGCTGCTTTAATTGTTACAAGCTCGTTTTAATGTAAACAAAGGTGGTGTTCGGATGTTGTAAATTGTTAAGTAAACGGTGGTTAATTTTTAACAAGGTTAACGAGTGTTTCGTTTTACACTAGTCTCACAAGTAAACCAAGAAGGCATAGTTAACGCAGACGATTTCTTTAATATTCTTTAAGGATCACAAGCAAAGCTGCATATTTTGCTTTCCTTACCGCATTACAGTATTATCGTATTACAAAGGGGTAGTTCGGTTTTCACTACGCCGTATGAAGGTAATAGAGGAAGGTAGACTGGATGTGGCGTAGACAATTTCACGGACGCTTACCTAATGTTTACCGAGCGATTTGCCGGCGGCATGTCTACGGCGGACACTCGTTTTGGGTTTTGCGGTGCTGCCAAGTCCAACATTTCCAAAAGGGAAAATCGGAATAACGACTGTGTGCGTTGGACTTTCTGTTGTTTTCGAATAGTTGAAGGCCTAAAACGCTTGCGCTCGAAAACTATCAAAAGGCAGATAGGTCTGTTAGCAAGAACTGGGACGATATTATGTAGATCTAGTCAACATAAATCTACCAAAAGATAGAGAGAAAATTTCAAAAATGTTATAAAATTTCACTCTAAAATGATAATTGACTTTAATTACTCAAAAAGGTAATGAATATTCACACTATAACCGTTTAAAGTAGCATAATTTGTCTGGTGAACCTAAACGTTTTTTTTTATAGGTTCAATTCAAGACCCTGTGCAACGCCATGCTCGCCCGTTTTAGGGAGGTGCACAAAAAATGCATTTCCCAGTCGAAATGCAAGCGGTTGTTAGGGGAGAGGAATTCCGATCTACCCTGAGGCGATACGTTCAAATGCCTAGCGCTAAGCCCGCAAGTATGTACTGTACAAAGTTTTAACTGCACGTGGATAAGGGCGCTGCAGTGCAGGGAGTCAACTGCCTCCGTGGTCTGATGGTTTGAGCCATGTGCTTCCAATCCAAAGGTCTTGTGATCGATTTCCAGGGGGGAAACGCAAATTTGATATTTGTTAATTTATCACATTGTGAGATTTTCTCCAGTTCGTTTGGTTAGGACATCGCAGACTGATTTTTCGAAAAGAAAAAGGATTCCGTGTTTCGGAGGGCATGTTAAGTCGCCGATCCCGGTCGCTGTCTTTGATAGTGGTCGTTACAGAAACCATCGGAGGCCTATTGCTGCCTAAAGCTGTACTATTAGGCGGTTAAAAAACTCTGACACCAGTGTTCATCTAGTCGATCGACTCGAAACCCACACGACAGAAGAAGTACAGGGAAAACAGCTGTCAAATCTCGAGGTGGTGGCGCGGCGTTAGTTCTTTTTCCCGTCACTTGCATTTACTAGTATGTGTTTAGTTTTGAGCGGTTAAGTTGATTTTTACGGCGCTGAATATTTTTGGTTAGCTTCAGAACATTTTACAGCGTTTGCCAAAGCTGGATATTTCTAAGCCTTTTTTAATAGAACTAAATCCCTAAATTCCGTTATAATTCCTTGAGATTTATGGATAGGATATCACTAACAATTCGCTAGTTTCATGCATTACCCGAAATTAATTATCAACAAACCAACAACATAAGTAGGTATATTTGTAATTTTTTTAATGTAGAGCACCGCCAGCAAAAACGAATTTATCCAAGACCTAAATATAAGTTAGATTTACGGTTTCTGTCCATAAGTATAAGTTTACTTTAAACTATCATAGAAAAGCCCAATGGCTTCTTATATTCTACAAAGACTACTAGGTAATGGATGTACTATATTAAATCGGTAGCCATTACTGTTGATATCTTGTAAGTGCACAATTACTTATTTACTTACCGACCTTAAAGGGCTTCTGTATCTATAAAGTTATTTCTTTCTGATAGGTTCAGTGGGAATGGAGCGATGTGCTTGTACACAGATGTTTTAGCTAACAACTGCCGCTTAGCTATACTTGTGTGTATAAATGTACCTAAATGCACATTGCATTAGTGTGTGTAAGCTCGGCATAGAAAACCTGTAGTTATGCACACAAGGGCGCATGTCTGCACGCACCACCACAAGTGTGACCTAGCGGTAGTCGTGAGATGACACGTGGTAGTGATCATGCAAGTAAATGAATTGTGCCATAAATTCTAACTGCTGGACTACGGAATAATATACAAGGTGATTTTAAAGAAACGACTACACAGAAAAACTCTTAAGCATTTTCTTAACAGAAGCGTGGTGAGACTACGACGATTATGGATATGTTAAGCGTTCTGTCACATCATGCTTAACGTTTCGAGGTTTGTCAAAAAGTTTACGTTGAAATAATCTGACTGAAATGTTTGCAAAACTATTTATTCAATACCATTGGTCTGCAGTACACTGTATAACCTGTACGAAATTAATTAATAAATTCAGTACATACGCCGTATAAAATAAACATGTATTGAATTCTATATTCCGTATATTTACCTGAATTTCACGGGTCATAAAAATCTCATAAACATCGGGGGCCGACTCCGACGTACCGCAACATTATGTTTTTATTCAATAACCTACCTACCTTTTAAACCGGCGATTCGTATGCCTTTCACCCTTTTGTTATTTTTAAATTGACTGAGACTGTATGCGATTAACCGTGTACAAAGAAAATAACATCCATTTATTATAGAATTGTTGAATCTATACAGGATGCAAGAAGAAGTATTTACCTACGTACTGAAATCTTGTTAGTAACATAATGTTTTACTTTTGATAACAATCAACTTTAACATAATTCTTAAACAATTTGTTGACCTTTCCTTTCAAAAGGGATCTTCCATTTGAGATGATAAAGACGTCATCCACGTATAAAAATGTTAGGTATAGTATTTTGTGTTTAAGATTTTAAGCATGTTTACAACAAAAACACAGTGTCTGAAAGATCACTATGATAAAGTATAACACCCTGTAAATGTATTAAATAAAAAAAAAAACAATTGTAGAGAAATTTTCAATACCATTTGCACTGTTTGTATTGTTTTTGAGGTTATTGACGCCATATTGAAATTACAGAATGATCTTTAACAATTGGATTTAAACGGAGCAATTTTAAAGCAACAGAGCTTTTATATCAATTTGACGAAGCTTATTATTATGTAATCAAAAACGACTTTGATATTAATCATTTAGACGTCACGGTGAAATACAAACAATGTTTTAACCATCATAATTTGCCCAAAGGGTGAACTCGAGACGAGTTATTAAAATCGAAGAAAACGGTACAATTACTTTTAAGACGAGATCTTAATGACCGAATAGTCTATATTAAATCAACAGTACTTTAGTTTGAAACATAGATACGAATTACGTCAGGCAGCTACTTATAAAACCACTTAATGTAAATGTGAGCTCGTTTAAACATTTAACAGTAACGACACAGAAATTTCAACTCGGAACAATCGTGGGAAACATAGTTAAGCACACTTGAAATTCAAGCACAGCATTGAGCGACGCGTCTAAAAAAAATCAGCCATTTTGGCATCGATAAAAAATGTCGGCGAACGGTGATACCGAAAAGGAATTTCGCAGCCAATACCGATCGTACGAAATCGAGGAGCGTTCTATTCAATCCTTTGTTGCAGTCATTTGATTAAAGTAAAGGGCCCGCAATCACATGCGAGGAGCTTCTCAGACGGAAGTATCGCGTTTACAAACGGAACACCGACTGCATTGTGACCCAAGAAGCTGAAGAAAACACCTAGTCGAAGGCAATCGCAGCCGGATACTGAGCCCCGATGCTCACTTGTCGAGACACTCGACACCGCGAGGTAAATTGAAAACGGCGACACCGATATCTGAGCGAATAAAGGAGGCGCTGCCTTTACAGTCAAAGTGATAGGCGTGTAAGGATATCTGCTCGAATTATAGCCACGTTACCCAGCGGAGTGTCAGGAGCAAGGTGTGAGGTGTTGGCCGACCCGCCCATTAGATTAAATGTATAACAGATAGTAACCACTGTCGGCCCCTTTGAACTATAATGACAGATAGCTTTCCATTACAAAAGCAAGATCAGTCGGAAACGAGGGTTGATGAAAGCAACTAATTATCACGTCAGTTTAACAAGACTAAGCGCTATTCCGTGTCGGAAACCAAGGCTCTGATAACAGTGACAATCTTCAAATTTTATATGATATGCATGGCGATAAAAAGGCGTTACAAACACAATCTTTCATGGTTATTGTAACATAAATCGCGGTGAACTCGAAAAACCACTTAAAGAGTTACAGTCCATTATACGGAGCCCACGCTCACTAAAATCGGAAAAAATATTTCGGTGCAAAAAGTCAACAAGACTAAGCGGTAATTCATCGCAAAACAACGTTCGGATCATTAACGAAGTGAGGATTTACGATCACGCAAGAGGGGGTGGTGGTTTGAGGGGGGGGGATGTGGCCATCAAGCGAACTTGCAAGTAATTAAATCCTTAAACGAGTGTATAACAAGAATGTGTTTTTAAGCATCGACGCTCGACCTGCGCTCGGCTGTGACAATTTACGAGGAGTTTTCTCGACGGGGGACACAGCGCCTAATTTCTCGACGCGACGCGGTCTCGCGCGATTTATTCAAAATAAAATTCTTTTGTCGAACACCCCGCTGGGCGACAATCGATAATACAACGGGGGCCTAGATTGTACCAGCCTTGAGCTGATTAAGACACAAAACACCTTGCGATTCGGCCTGTTAAGATAATTGTGATTGTTAATGAGAAGTCATGAATAAAGAATCGAGCGGTGATCAAAGTCGATGTATAAATTATGAAGATTACAAAAAGTCATCGAGGTAATGACGCACCTTTTGAAGAAATATGAAGACATGTTTTAGCGTCGTATTAACGTAGGTGAAACGAGAAAACCATCTGGGAAATTTCGCCCTAATGGTGGTAATATTAATTTTATTATTGTAATAAGGATTGGAATATAGTAGGGCCGTAAATTTGTTGATGCTATGGGATATTGCCTTTCCAGCGTCGTCGAGTGGCGGCTCTGGCGACGGCGGACATGTAAATACACTTAAACGATGTCGGCACCACCTCATTTGGATTGCATATTGAGACTCGTTCCGATTTAATTTGTTATCAAATTTCATTCGTGAATGTTAAACAACAATATTAGTCACACTTTTTATGTATCAGCAAAGATCTTAAGGATATTCAGATTGAGAAAAAGATGTTTTTTATTTTTGTGGGAATTGAAATAATCATTAAGTCCGGTTTCATTAAATTTAAAAGCATGCAATTTGGTCAAAATATGTGTTTGGCACTTAAAGAGTCTCAATAAAAGGTGTGAGTTTATAGATTATGTTTTTGTTTCTTAAAATTTGAACCAAATTATCTTTACTAACACGGGTTTATTAAAAGTCATCAATTATAAAAATGGAAAGCTTAGCGCGCTTGAGAGCGAATGCCTCGCAGGAGCGAAGATTAAAATTAAACAAGGCTCGCCTCTGCGATGTTTGTGTCGCGTCAGCCGAGACAGAATTCATTAAAGGTCCGTCATGTATACTCCCAACAGCGTGGACTGAAGAAATCCATTGAATATTTACGCACGAATCTGCACTCTCCACGGAGAATCGCATTTTCGCAGGAATATTTTGCAATTCCTTGAGCATTCTGCTGCGGAATGTTCAACAAAAGATTTCATGTTTGGGGTGTAAGGGTTCTCGAAAAACAGATATCTGGAATTCTCAATCGAATCACACATTCAACTTGGGAGCACTGCTTTGTAAATATTGCAAACTTTGATATCCATTTTGTATACGGGGTATAAGGAATACTATCTGAGCAGATACTGTCTGTCTATCCTTGTGTTCAGAGCATCATATTGAATAGAAAATCAGTGGAATTTCGCTGAGGAATTTTTGCTTGAATTTTCGGAACACACCAAAGTTGAACAAAATGCGATTTGAAGCTCTCTCCTTCACAACTAACTCGTCTTCTTGCCAAACAAGTAATTAGCCGGCCGACAATCGGCGTGCACACTGTCAAACATAATCGATTCACCCGTCGAACGCCCGAGGTGTCGTGCCGTACCGGGATCGGACCCTCGCAGATCCATCACCACTAACGACTTGCAACTTCCTACTCGGAAAATTTCCTGCGTGACAACGGTGTTATTGGAATGTGGGTGTCTTCCGAACAATGTGTAGGCCGTGATTTGTTAGGCGTTACGGCAATTGGGACGGTTTAGCGAGTACAGTGTGGAACTCAATGTTTTGATGTTTATTTCACTTTGTGCTTGGTTATGGGTGTTTGTCTTAATCATCTGCAGAGGTCTCAAAGATCGTTAAATCTGCTCATGGGTTAGGAGCTTCACTTGAACACTTTGCAGATTATTAAGCTAGGTTGAGCGACAGTGAATGGCGCGTAAAATACATAGACAGTCAGTTAGAGATACTCGAAGCAAACACAATATCTCCGACCTATGGAAAAGGTCTGTTACCAGAAAACATTCTAGCAATCGAGTTCCGTAATGAATTCACACATTTAACTGGATTAGGTATGTTATAAACCCCAATGGACTATCCTGCGTCCCACACACGGCAAAGTAAGGGAATACGTAGGCATATTCTATTAATTCCTACGCCACTCGCATTCAAACCTGGCAGGTAGGCACAGATGAACCTGATAACGGTATTGGATTACAATTATGTTATCAGGCTCCTAGATCGGAAGGGGTTATAGTAGATAAAACGGCAGCTGGACCCGTTGAAAGTATAACGACACCTTTTAATGAGACGGGTTCAGAATGTGAGATCGTTTGAATGAGAACGCGTATCAGAGTTGAATATCAAAGGGTCGTTTTATGCTTTTACGCGATTATGTCTACTTAAAAATTGGGTGTGATTTTGATTGTGCTATTAAAGACTGAAGGTCTGATCGTATTAGAACATAATGGCATTATGGGGTAGCATAAAAAATATGATAGAGTAACAAAAGAGCTCATCCATGCTGGACTAGGAGCGAAAGAAAAATATAGAATGTGCCAGCTGCTTTTCCTCCCAGGCATGAAGTCAGCAAAGGGGTTTGAGGGTCGCAGTGTAATTTAATTAAGGTAACCTGTGCCCATAACGAAAACACATTTCAATCTTGAATTGCTCTACCTACCCTGGAAATGATAAAAAGGTGACTTTTAACAACAACAGAATGTTTGTGTGTTCATTTTGTCTGTAGTTTCTATAATTTGTTTACAAATTGACCCCATTGAAGCATTTCGTTTTTCTCGTATATCACTGATATTTAGACAAACAAGAGTCGAAGCGCGAAACGAGCGCTGTTTTGTTGACCCGATGCGGCGCAAGCGACGGATTGACGAGAAACCATGGCCAGCATACCCTGAGCTCCTTATGTGTGAAACCATTTAGAAAAGCGGGTTTGGATTATGCTGGTCCTTTCATAGAGGCGCCGAGGTGTCAAAATCCCAGCCAGTCAAGTCAAGCCTCCAATTGACACGCGGCCCTCTCTACGCGTGAGAATATTTGAACAAACAGTCAAATATCCCTACAGTTTATTCTAGTACTGGTAATGAATCATTTCGTTAACGGTCAACTTGGGAAAATTTGGATACCGTTATTTTGACCTTTGAAGAATCGAAGTTGGCAAAACTAATGACATTGTAATATGATTTTTGACGAAATATTGTGTTTCGTTAACCATAATTCTTGTCAGCCTTCTCCGGTTTCTCGACAATTTCGCGTCAAAATATTCAAATGTGTCACCGTTTATGTCATAATTCCTAATCTACGGACGTTTCGAATGTCTCGATCCGTTCAGGTATCAAATACTGACGAGAGTTTACGATTATGACTTAAGATATGACTGAAATGTGTCGTCAACGTATTAATTGACCGGTCCGATAACTCAGTGGTTAGTAACCCTGCCTGCTAGGCTAAAGCTTGTGGGTTCGATCCTGCTTTTTTTGCAATTCAGATACGACTTTTTACTGAAGTTCGAGGCAGAGCTGGTGTCGAAGACCAAGCAAAGTGGAGCAAACGAAGCTAAAAGGCGCACCGCACCGTACCCGGAAAATGCTAGACAGAAGGGTTTAGTGACGTATTGTCAACCCATCGTATAAATAGCAATACGCCGAAACCCTCTGGTCCCTGTTTCAGCTTTGACAGTATTACCAGGAAGGAAAGCATATACTATCTGGCATAAACAAAATATTCTTTTCACTGGCAGCACTATCTCGCGGTGATGTCTGACAACTGTCACGGTTATAACGAGCTATAAAACCAGAAGACGCCACGGCAACCGCCCAGAGAGACCGCCCGGGTGCATAAACCCATAAATTATACCATAATTTTACCCAGTTTACACCTAGTTTCGTAATTTTTAATGAGGATAAATATTTTGGAGGCATTTTTAATTGTGACAGGAAATGGGATTATGAAAAAATAATAGTAGATTTAATTAATACGGTTTGACATTCGTAAGATTTTGTAAGGCTCAGACCTCTTCGTATGTTTTCGCCATTATGTTTTTGTTATGCCTCCATTTGCTTTTTCGATGCTGATGTGCCAGTTCGCAGCAGGTCGACCATTAACTCTTTTTCTTTCTTCTATTGCCATTTTTGGTCAACGCTGCGTATACAGTTCTCTTTCAGCTTGTCTTCAAGCGAATTTAAAGGTTCTCTCTAACTAAGCTTACCAGGTCAGGTCTACACGATAACAGATACACACTTTCGGTACATCGTTGCACATGTTTACAAACTGCCTGCGTGAAGTTCCACGACCAGCTCGTTAAAGCGCTCGTAAATCCGAACTGTTTGCCATAGACGACCGCGATTACGTATAATTATGTTATTTTACGGTGGCCGGCGACCGCGTCGTCCAAATAAAACGAGAGATTTTTCGGTGATTTCGGAATTTAGTTTAATTGTAATTGCTTGTAGGTATGCTGGACTGGAACCAAAACATAGAGTATACATAATAACTGCTAGAAAACATAGAATGTGCCAGCTGTTTCTCCTACAGGTACCCGAGGTACCCGAGGATTTCGGTGTAATGTAAGATTCTTTCTGAAATCCCTTCCAATATTTTTCATATGGACAACATACTGAATCCTCAATTAATTGTGTTGACTCTTCTAGGTCAAAAAACGAGGCTAAAAATGTATAAAAATCATAATTCCAAAGCTAATATCTCAATACTTCCATACAAAATGAACAGTAAGACAAATTGAAGAAAACCTGATGACAACTTAGAACATTCTCGTTTGCCAATTATCCGTGACGGATGACAGCTAATAAAGTGGCGAGTTAATTTACGAAACACGAATGGTCGAATAGTGTACGAGAGGACGTAAACAAATGCCCGATCATCAATTTCGATGATGGAAAAGCCGATGTTTGGGAAACGGCAGCTTGGCGCAACGGATACTTTTGAGACGACTAGTTTGAAGATGCTTAGGGATCTGTGGAAGGTTCAGGCAGATGATATAGTTCTGGAACCTTACTAAATTGTTCTTTTTAATTAAATAAAGTAGGTAGTAGAAAATGGATTACTTTCGATGTGCAAATGACAGTAAAATGGACATAAAGTCACGCTTTTAACCCTTACGGGGTAGGCAGATGGTAAACTCCCAGTGAAAGGCGTCTTCGCCATGTCTGACAAATATTGAGAGCAATTTAAAATTGTAATGTAATGTGTATCGTTATAGTAACAGGTTGTCAGCCCATCCCTTTTGCTGACTTCTGCAGCATGCCCAGGAGGAAGGGCAGCTGGAACATGCCATGTTTCTCTATCGCATGGAAGAAACATGGACAGTTGGAGATAAAAGCTAAAAAAGTGATTCTTTTTTTATTTACCTTTTTGCAGTAGCTAATTCTATACTAATAGTCAAACATGCGGAACCAAAAGTGCCACCCAAACAGACCCAAAATCCAGTTAATGATTCGTTTAACCAACTAGCTAAATATTTTCTTATGACCAAAGTGATTTGTTACATTGGCAATTAAGATGTCATCGACGTGTCGGGATTTATAAGTGGCAATTAGTGGCATAATCTGGACATGAATATTGATCAGCCTGGAGACATTTATAAAGAGCTTACAATTAGACTAGTCCGGTTAACGGTTAAGAAAATAAACACGAGATATTTTGCTTGTTGAGAATTTGATGGCCTAAGCTAAGGTTTACGTAGATGATATTCTTCGTCGCACTTTTTTGTCTGCGTATCAATAGTGTCTTTTACTCACACCAGCCTAAGAGTGCCAACAGACAAACCAGATTTTTAGTCAGATTTGTAGACATTGGCATCGTAGGCGCACAAAATCACTAAATCTTGACTAAAATGGTTACCTGTCATTGTCTATCCTGAGAGCAGAAAGAGACGGCAACAATATTGGTTAATATTTAGTTAAGTCATACTCTACATGAATCGATAGCATTTTCATACAGTCTTAATAAGTTTTGACTAAACCAAAAGTGCGTAGTAACTCGCAGGCTTAAATTTCTATCACACCTTGACAGTGAAAATTGTTTGATAGCAGATTGAGAGACAAAACAGTCTATCGATCTACATAGGTATTTCTTGAAACTGGATAATCTTGCCAATAATTACACAGTAGCCTAGTAAAGAAGGTGCAGCGTATCTTATCATATAAGTACGAATTATGCTAATACCAACAACGACATCTCACATCCAGCGATTATACGACGTCTACACGACCGCTAATGTCATTGCTTGACGGACGATAAAACTGCATTATGACTTACCCTTAACGAGTACTATTAAACCTTGAGAACTTCTCACAGTAAATTCTATAATATGCTATTAAGAAGGTACGAGTTCAGTTTCATAGGTTAAATAATTAAATACATCCTGTTTGGTAAGTACTATAGTATTATAGTATTTTGCAATGCTCTTCCTCTATTTATGATCAAATCTTATCTTGTTGTATCACGATAAAATGTGGTAGAGTCTGTGCGAAAAGAGAACAGACATAGAATCGGAGGGCGCACATTTGTATTAACTATCCCACGGCTGGTTTCGTGGCGTTTATGCCTAGGTCTTTGACCTAAAACCTCCAAAATTTAATGTAGAAGGTTACTGTTAAAGACTTGGGCATAATCCTCACACGACCAAGCGACAGTTAATTAAATACAAATGCGCGCCCTCTAATTCCATGCCTGTTCTCTTTTCGCACAGACTCTAAACCTGTGGCGTGTGGTCCCATATCTTCAATATTTTCTAAAGATAAAACTGTGTTAAAAACTTAAAAATTTGATAACAGGTTCCACTGATTGACTGATTTGTATCTAGTTATGTAAGTTAAGATTTGCACTTTTGAACCTGATTGTACATTTACTAAAATCTGTTAAGACAATTTAACTTTTATTTCGAAAGGCTTAATTACGTACTCAAACATTTAACATAGTCTCAAAATAATTTCAATACAAATCTCTGTGTTTGAATAGTTTCATAGCGGTTTATATTCTGTTCACTCGTTGAACATAACAATGACATATCGCTAAGTGGTCTCTTGTGCTCTCTCCACAAACATTTGTACAAACGTTAGACAAATACTAGGTTTTGTTTACAAATAATCAGTGGGAACGAACTGCTCGGTCCCAAAAGTATAATATTTCTGTTTTCTGAGCTCTTTGAGTTAGTGGACTTTTTAAGCAGTTTACGAGTATGATGAACAGTTATAACAAAAGCAATATGTACTCGTACATATTTTCATATTTTTATTTGTTACGGATTTCACTTGAGTCTATGCCAAAGGTGAACAATAGTTACATAAAGTCGACTACGAACCAATAAGCCTTTAAAGCACTAGAATTTTTACAAATGAAAGGCGTGCAGCATGTTGGTCAGTCGGCATCCTCACAAAGTCTACCACCGTTTAATTGGGATTATCTACAGGAAAGTCTGTGAAAAACAAAGATGCCTAGAGTTTTTTTTTTAAAAAGGCCATATATATTTTGACACAGTAATATGACACGACATTAATTTTGCCTTTCAAAGGATTCATGCATTCACATCTTTCAACATACCTTTTTCATTCTAAATTATACTATGATGGTATGTAAGTAAGATAAAAAGAAGCTGCCATTAATAAAACTGTTGCCTCAATACGAATGCACATCTATTATTGAAGTCAATAACAAACTGAGAGAACAAGAACTATACCGCGTTCCCAACAAAAATAAAAGTCAGTCCGTAGACGTAAGTAACGTGAATGATTTCCGTTTACATTGGCGGATTTTCCGGCTACGATAAAACAGGGATGCATCGAGCTGACTTCAGAAGTTGAGTCTGGCTGATACATCGTCGGTAATAACGCTCAATTTTAGAGAAAATAACTATAACTGCAACCGTGGTCTGGCTGTCTAAGCACTGGGTTCCTGATACGGGGGTCGCGGATTCGATTCTCACGGCGGAACACAAAGTAGATATTTATCTACTTATCATATCCACGCTGAATTCTCCTGAAGAAAAGGAATCTGTGCTTCGGAGGAGTTTAGCCGTCGGTCCCGGTCATGTTATCAATTAGTGGCCATTACAGGTCGATATTGCTCCACGTCCGTAAGAATCGCCTTAAAAACCCTACACGTGACCCGTGGTGGTGCTAAGAGTGCAAGAGAACGTTGTCCAGCTGCAGCACTGTCTTTTGGATCTCGCATCTTATAAAATCCAAACGAAAAATAAAAACAAACTATTCAGAAGTTGAGTCTGGCTGATACATCGTCGGTAGAGCGTACGCAATAACGCTCAATTTTAAAGAAAACAACTATAACTCAGAGCTGTGCACTCTGTCGTCTGTGTTCCTTTCTTCCGGGCAATTTCTATTACCATATAGACGCGCTACTTTTCAATTCTTTTCCATTAAACTTGGTGCATCGCCGTGCGTTCCGCCGTCGACTCCGTCTCGGTCGCTATTTTGAAAACACATTTATAAAATGCTCTTTACTCGGCCGCGGGGCGGTCCCCTGCGACTGACATTCTATTGCGAATTTCAAAGTATATTTTCCAAATAAGAAAAGCGCCCCAAGTCAATGAAACTTTCATAGTTATTGACTATGAACGGGGAAGTTTTTGGCGTTAACATTTTTAAGATATTTCAAATTGGAAACTACTTGTAGCGAATAAATTCTATGCGGCAAACTTTGTTATTTGCCTCTTAAATTGTGCCAAATTTGAAATTTAAATGTACAAACATTCTGCTCTATATACGACAATACAAACTACCCTTCTCAGGCATTTCGCTGGTGTTTGTATGAAAAGGTAATCCCATCGAAGTTTCCGAGAACTTGAATATTGTAGTGTTGTTATTGAAGAAGCCAGCCAGATGCGTAGCAACGAAAGGCTTAAAATCGACCTCACAATTTGTCATTTCATAACCAAAACACGACAACAATAAATTCCATTATGTTCGACAAAACCAAACAAGCTTTTTCTTCGTTTAACAAAGACGGCTCAATCGGTAGCCGTTGTGAACTGTCATATTTCACAAATAAATAAGGGTTATTTTATATCACAAAGGAGAACAATGCCTCGTGTACACATCTCCGATCTGGTAAGAAAAAAAATCTATTTATCAAACAAGAGATGGGTTCGCGAGATAAATCTGTGGAGTCTATTATTACCCCTTTCCAATGT
This sequence comes from Scrobipalpa atriplicella, assembly GCA_029255725.1. NCBI lineage: Eukaryota > Metazoa > Arthropoda > Insecta > Lepidoptera > Gelechiidae > Scrobipalpa > Scrobipalpa atriplicella. The sequence continues at coordinate 53,370 of JARACY010000929.1, forward strand.
ATCCTCCGTTTACCTAGTTTATTTGTACACAAAGATAAAGATATTTGAGGAAAGTTGTAAGAATGCGAAGAGATTGCTCGGGTTTATTCTTATCACATCATAAATAAAGGAGCTTTACAATGTCGTAAAGATATGAAGCCGTTTAGCTATTGGATATTTTATTTCTACTAACAAACGCTGTCCACGCGCCAGGGGCAATATTACGTAAGTATTTTTGTAGAACTGTTCGTAATTTGTAGAATTGTATTTTCCATGCTGTACGCGGAAGCGATAGAAAAACATAGAATGTTTCAACTGCTACTCGTCCCGGACAGTACGGTAGAAATCAAAAGATGGACAGGAGGGTTTCGATGTATCAAAGACAGCCTACAAACTTAGACATTCTTTGTTCTTTCTCAAATGAATCTCGAGGAGAAAATGCACTAATTATGAAGACGTTGACGATTAATCTACACCGTAAGGAAGACAGGTGTGACTTCATTAATCTATGAATGAACAAAACGTTTTCCACACTTCTGGGGCGATATCAAGACAGTATTTAACTTGAATTTTCCGTACTTTGTAGTAAGCTGCAGCAACAATTCAGTACCTACCATCTCTATTCTTTGCAATCCTATTCCGTGCTATTAACGTCGCCGTTTCCCTCAGATCCTCTTTAAACCACAGACGGTTGCTTTTGTGATCTTTTCTCTGTCGAATATTATTGTGCGCTGCTGGTTGTGCTTCCAAAACTTTTTTTCTTTTTTCATGTTCCACTTCCAGACTTTTACATTTTCTTTGTCGTTAGCTTATGTGTTTCATTTTTCGATTCTTATAAATGTGAAGTAATGTTTATAATTCAAAATTTAACTGTTGTTCTGATTCGATATAACTTTTACGATTTTCGCGGTAGAGATTATTATTTAATTATTTTTTGTTTATTTTGATTACCTCGATATTTCGGATTGGTTGCACACTCCATGATCAGGTTGCACGCATCTAGACATAGAGTAAGCAAATAATGTTTTTTCTTATTTTTTTTGGCTGTTTATGTTCACCACCAAATATGGGTGGGTGGGAATCATATTCCCATGCAAGGTTGCATAATAGAGTCAAGTATTTGGGCCAAAAACAAAGCTGCAGCGCTGTAAAGAGTCATGTTCGCGGGTTTCGCGGTCCGAGCACGAATCCAAAATCACGACCGAACATCATGATCAAAATACGTGTTCCCCACAGATTACCATAAATATGTTACCTTATGAAGACTGCTTTACGTGGAATATTGAATTTAGTCGTGTATTATACGACTTCGCATACAATAACAATTGTTACATATGTTCGTAATAATAAACATGTTGTCCCGACTTTTTGTTTTGATATTTATTCCTCTTCGTGTTTCCTCTTTGTTTAATATACTTGTCATTTTATTTGTGTAATCAACGTCGAGTTCCTGCACAATATCTTAGATACAAAAACCTTCACATCTTTGTACTGAAGATATTTTATTCTTTAATTATCACTTTGTTTTTGCTTTCAATAAATTAATCGTCCGTGTTACTGGCAACATCACAATTTCTTTTTTCTTTTTTCGGTACGTCAAACCCAACGTTAGCGATGAGCGCGCTAATCGCCGACGACATAAAGTAGGCTCTCGTTTAGAGGCAGTAGGGGCACGCATCATTTGCCGGCTGTCCGACGAGATCACATCCCGACGGCGGCGTGACGTCACACACCTGCTAATTACCAAGCCCCACTGAACACCGCCTCGACCTCTCTGAGAGCCTGGTACTTTGACATCTGGTAAATTGGATATTCTCGAATTAACTTTTACATCTGATAAATTCTGATCCTGGGGTCATGTGGAAATTGCTTTTCGAAAAAGAATTATCATACTGTAAATAGCCAACACAAAAAATTAAACCAATAAACACTTAGGTACTCGGACTGCGCAGACGTGATGGACTCCCGCGGTGTCGAAATAACTTTGAAAGAGGTCGAACATTTAATACTGGTTTTATAATAAAGGACAAGGTTGTATTAGATAAAGGATGGGTTGTAATAGTGTCGCGTCATCCACATTAGTAATGCGCCTGCTGGCGGGGTGTCCCTCCGAGCGAGAAACTCCCGCCTCATAACTGCACCAATAGCTTAAGAAAAAATTACAAAATAAATAAATTTAAAAGAGACCCGGACTCGGTCGCGCTCGGAAATATTTATTCAAATAAGTCGCCATCAAGCCGACCGTAAAAGCACGCGGAGGGTTGAGGGGTTAGCAGTTTTATTAATATTAAACGAACGCTTCAGTTGACACAAATTGGCGATAACCAAAGCGAGTGCGTCGTAAAATTTTTGTTTTCCCTTTATATTTATTTGCATCTCCGGAAATAAGACCGTAACTCTGAATGGGTTGTTATTATACGGGGGGAAGGAGGGTAGTACCTATAAACGCTTGAAGATAATAATGGGAAGCAACGATTGGAGGTTAGGCCTCGAACTCGACAATCTATGGGTAACTGTAAATCGATCTGTGTGAGAACACAATCGGACGCGAGCCCTCTTGGCCGGCCACGCCAATATTATTATCGCGCTATAAAACAATGGAGCTAAGTGCCCTTGCACTGCAATGTACAAGAACCTCCATTCTTTGGCTCAGGTGACTGTTTGAAATAGGCTAGAGTTTAGTTCCGTTTTAACTTTATTACCAACTATAAAAAAAATAAGATTAACAATACAACCTGTTCGTTGATTTGAAATTCAAATATGCAAATAAGTTTCCCAAAAAACTTTTGTTCGCGCCGATATTGATTGCGTTCCGACCATTACGCTCTAAGAACATAATATTTTATTGTTAGCATCGGGGCGCTACATTTCCAACAGCGTTGTTTCAACGAATTCACGCGCTCGACCCACAATAAAGCAGTTAATTAACTGTAATTTATATAAATGGGCCTCCGTCGCAATTCGGACAACAAATTATCTGCGATAGGCGATCTCGTAGAGGGTTGACGCGAGTAACAAATAGACATTAAAGCCTCCAGAACGAACTTCCCGATTTCTCGAACGAGTCTATGGACAGATTTTTAGCTAGTTCGAATATATGGAGAGTCGTTTGAGGGACATTCCCGTCGGCAGCCAAGAAGAGCCACTGTAGATTTATTGTCGCGATATGCAAAGCGGGCGTCAAACCCGAGCATTTCTCACCCAATTTAAAGGAGGTCAGGAGCGTCCGTCGACGGGAGCCATCCAATAAAAAGTTAGTCGACACCACGTTTCACTTCGGCGAATGTCTAATGTCGGTAATTTGTTTGACACAGTAGTGATACTAGTAGACCGGTGACGGTGAGTAAGCGAATGAGGAATGCTAAGGGAACGGTGACAATCGCTTCGCTTCATAAAAGGAAGCACTAGAACAATGCTCGTGGCCAATTAAAGGAGTCGACAGGACACGAAGTCTGTGTCGGCCGCTATGGAGGTGGACGTTTTATATTTCCATGGACGCAATAATTTTCAATACACAAAATGCAACGCGTGCTTATTTCTCGGTGTCATCCCACGCTTGAGCTGAGGTATGGTAACTGGGATTTAATAAAGTTTAATTTCGGTGCAAAATATGGTCTCTTTTATGGAAAGCGCGAGGTGTTTCACCTCGAGGGCAGCGCGGGCGTCGGAGCCCCGCTGCGTGAAGCAACACTGCGCGGTTTAATTTATCGCGGACAATCACATTACCATATCACTAATGCAATTCGGTCGCATCCGCATATCCACCTTAAACGGTTTCCCAACTCCTTTGTGTCCGGAATTTATGAATTCCGCAAATGCATCACGCCCCGCGATCGTGGATTTCGGGGATACTTTATGGGCATTGTTTTACAATCGTCTTACAAGAGTTTTACACGTTAAAGGACAATGCGGTGAGTTATGGTCGTGCGCGGCTTCGCACTGGCAATCATCACAATGCTGCTTTAAAAGGGTTTTAATGTTGTCGAGAATAGGAGAGGAATGGGTAATGTTTTGTACAATACCGTGCATTATTCGTGAGGGCATCATATTAAAGCAATATTCAAATCGAGGTACAACAAAAGAATCCCATCCGCGGCTCATGTTACAAAGAATGCGTGGAGCGGAGGTAACACAATACGAGCGCCCTACGACTGGGAGCTGGTAGAGCACCACTAAAGAGATGAAAAAATACAAAAAGTCGTCTTTTTACCCCTAGTTGTATTTGCGACGGTAGTTTTATATTAGGCTTGTTTAGTCTTATCCAGTTTTTTTTGACGGGACGCTTTAAATATAAGTTTTATTAAAGGGTCAGCAATGAAAATATGGATTTAAAAGCGTACACTCAGATTGAAAGCTCAGATTATAAATCAAAGGAGTTGTTAAATTCAAATTAAATTTTACTGAATGTTGTCTTAGAAAGTGGCATAGAGACAGAAATTTAGTTTGTTATCGCAGTAATTGCAGTAGGGCTTCATGCTGTTTCTAGGTTGTTGTACATTTTTTTTCATAACATAGGTAAATAATAATACAGCAAGTAAATTATATCCTAGAAAACCTTGAGAGGAAATACAAACCTGCATCTATTGCACGCAACATTGTTGCTAGAAAAAGATACAAATGTTCAAATTTTTTTTTTTACTACCATCAACTAACAAACCCACAGACATGCGAACATATTATTAGCTTCGTTTAACAATATGGCACCCATCATTGTGGGGAACCTTTTGGGGAACCGAATGGGAGTACTCTAAATTCAAAAATAAGCAGGGAGAAGGCCAATGAATAACACGTCGCTAAATAGAATAACACCATTCATGGATGTATTTTTTTTTATTTTATAGCTGAAGCGAGGCTTGATTGACACGTGATCCGGCTTGGAGCAGGATTTCAATTGTATTTGTTTTAGGGTTCCGTAATAAAGTTATAAAACGGTCCCAACCAGCCGATAGAAATCGGAAAGGAGTTAGCTAGTTAATACTCATTCAGAAAAAATATGTGACAAATTTTCAGTATTTTGCACAACAAAAATAAATACCATATTACATAATATAGTTCTTACGAACTATTAGAAAAACTGAATTACGTGACCAAATTTTAGTTGACCGTTGTCGCTCATTCTTATTCAATATATTTGCTAGCTACTACTTAGCTCATCTAGCTATTTTCTTATATGGAGGGATCGAGATTTTTCATTACAATTTTGTACAGAACACTGCACACATAATCCCGACTCAGTTGGCATAACATTTTTTATGTAGGAATTTTTATTACCCCATTGTGGGTCGGGATTAGCCCGCAGCTACGCGGAAAATATTTAATAGAGAGTTAATATCACAATGCATGGGTTCCCCCGTATGGTTCTATAAATTCTGCACTTTTTGGGCAGTTAATATTCGCGATTACAGTATTGTTGGTTTTCTATTAACTTTTTTTTGGGGTGATGAACATAATTCATGGTATTAAATTGCAGATTTCTAGTTTGAAATTGAAAAAGGGGTGATCAATAAAAATATTGTATTTTTATCTGTTTTAAAACCTTTGCCAACAATTGAGCAGATTTGTATCGAAATTACCTGCATTTATTTGGTAAGGCGTTTAACAAATTTCTTTTGAGCTTCCGTAGCTTTTTATCGGACATCAGGTCTCATGTGCAACAATGACCACTTACTACCATCGCTACCGAGATCGGATCACCTTACCAAGCAATTCGTGTAGAATAAATCACTGGATGGCATAATTTCAATGGCGCCGACTGAGCGTACGGTCTGAATGTGCACGGGTAGATTGCCCAAGCGTCTGGATAAAGTGAGACATTTGATTTTTCGGCGAAAGTGTCCCAGTCTTTAGTGTTGACCAAGTTGAAGCTTATGCGTGTTGGCCAGGTTGAAGCTTCGACGTCTGCTGTTGCCTCAATCCTGATAGAATAATAGAAAATCCGGACAGGCAGAGCCACAGAAAGCGAAGCAAAATCCCAACAATCAGAGAGTTTTGACCTCCACGCAAGATTCACTTTTAAAAAAGCATCAAAAACTTTTTGATTTTAACACATTACCGTATGGAATTGCTTCTGCTCCAGCTTTTGCTTTTGCACCTGGCAACCCTACACACAGATAAGAAAACCGCCGCGCCCTTTCTGCGTATGAATTGTAAAAACGCGGTAGCTCAGCCTAAAACCGTAAACGGACCACCATGTAAATTATCTCAGGGACCGGCCAGCCTGAGTTATCGTACTCGCGCCGCAATAAAACTCCACAAACTTTATCAGTCGAGGAGAAACACGTTGCCATATTTCATTAGCTGAACGTATTATATTATACAGAGTGTAGAAAAAAGTATACTGCGTACTCAAAGTACAACAATTTTACTTCTCCATACAAAAATGCTCACTTCATAGACAATTTTGTATGAAGGAACGCAACAATTTTTGAGCTTTAGGAAAGTTGTTTATTATCTTTGGTAGAACATGTTATTCAAATGGACGTAGTAATTTCTTAATCACCCTGTATTCCTCCATGTCCGAACGGTCCGCTTGTGTTCGGGTGTAAAAATATAATATTTAATCTTCAGACCGCGACTTTGTATTGTGTTCCTTGTTCAGTTGATATTTATTGCTGTGTAAAGAGTAGGTGCAGTGAATCACAGCATTGGTTGAATTTGTCGCGGTATAGAGACCGTGACAACTAGGTGTTACTTTGCATTTTATTGAGGACCGTGAAGAGAATTGACTTGGAATTGCTTGTATCTTTATCTTCAATATGTTATTCATTGTCAAACGGACATATTTCATACTAAATTGGAAAATATTGGACCTCTTACGTCATTATTATGTGCGCTTGCAATAAATTGGATCGAAAGACGTTTTTGTGTCCAACTGAAGAAATCTTTTGGTTGAAATAAAAATTATATGTCTTAAAAATAAAGTATAACCACACTTTTGAACCAAGATAAGAATCATGATTCTACGAGAAAATGTGTAAACAAGACACAAGAGGCAGGTATTGTACAGAAAGAAAGCTCGCAGAACCTCACACGAGTCAAGTGCAATAGAGTTTTATTGTGAAAAGTATGTCGCAATAAAAATAAGTTGGAGGTAAAGTGAATCAGACAAATACTTGGGATGCTGCAGTGCGGTGCGTCTTCAGGAATTTAATCAGGAGAGTCAACTGTGCGAGGTATGCCGATTATATCTAGGACCACTAGGCCACCACGCAGCGTATTTAAAATCCTTAAAAGAATATAGAGAATAAAATTGAGTATTAAATACAGCGAGAATTGTCATTCGTCAAAGAAATTTTAATGGCGTATTTAGACGATACAAGTTATCCCAAGAATAAAACAAATATTGGGCGGTTTACAAACTTTTCCAAAATAAAAAAAATTCCTACTCTACTAAAATTGCTACACGTGCCATCATAAAACACTAGCGGTCCTACCCAACCAACTCCCAAAAAATTAACTACTCATGTAGTTAGGAACAATCAGTGCCCTACTGGGATTTGTAACTACAGTACCACCGGGCTTCATCGGCACATGCGAGCAAATTGCCAAGGTGGAGAGCCTTGTGGAGAGCCCAACAAAAGGTTACTATTGAAATTTCTCAGATGCCTGTTACATTTTTCTTAGTGGGGGAACGTATGTCACTGCGGGGGATGCCGCGCGGGCTTGCGCTTTGTGTTAGTATGAATGTACGGCAGTGGGGCAGCTTTGAAGGTTATTTGCCATGCTTTTACTACTTCTCACTACTCTTACTACTTCAGTTCGTAATTTAACCGAACTTGGCAAACCTTTTCACACTTACATTTCCAACGTGCCTATATTAAATTGTGTAGAAGCGACACAATAACGCTTTTGGCGTGTTTCGCTTATAATTGTATCACGAATGTCGGCCGATATTTGGATCGTACGTGACTCACAATTCCCGGGAAACGAGGCTTTGTGCAGCCCTATGCTTCCCGTTGATATATCTACAATACAGTGTTTTATAAACACTTTGAAATAGATAGTTGAAAACCGTAATTTCTCACGTCCTATTTTTTTGTGGAAGTGTCCAGATAATATGGCGCTACCTAGATAAGACTGAAGTGCCGCAAACAAAATGCGTATAGTAAGAGTAAGGTGCCTAATAGGTATAAACAATACCTATACTCCTAGCGTTAAACAATACGATCTGGTAAGGACGAGTGATTATACCTAAGATAGACCATATTGGATTACATATTGTATTCAGCTAACATGGCGTACTTAGCTTCTTTTGTTGTTGTTATCAATGATGATTTCAATAATGAATTATTTGTAACTTTAGCCGAAATACCAATAAATATTAAATCATTTACAAAGCTGCACAGATTCAATTTTAATAAACAAATCTACACACATAAAGCACAACTATAATCAAATTGCAAAATGCATTAATCGGAAAACTTATCAGCAAACCACACGAATTCTACAATTCATACATGAAATCACAAACTGTGTACAAAACATCTGTCATATCAAGTATCCCGTAACATGATAGGAGCATCTTACTGGCCGAACTTTCTGCACAACAATAGAAATAGACAAGACATCTAACAATCAGTGCACACTCCGATAACCATAGAATGTCTCCTTATCAATGAGTCAGTCGATCATTCGACTTGACTTGTCATTAGTCAGCGTCTGGCCGTTCAAGTTAGACAATGGCGAATACGGTCGACGACTTGTTCGATAAAAGCATGACTTTAACTGTCGATGGGGTCTTGTTGAAGCTTAAAAGTTTATTACGATTGGTAGATGCAAATATTATCAGAGCAAGTTATATTAAATTGACAGTTACTTGCTATTGATTGGTTTAAAAATATGACAACAAGCCAAGAGAAGAAAAGTAAAACAAATTTAAAATCAAGGTAGAGAGTTCTAGGAACAGATGCGCAGCTGAGGGCGTGAAAAAGACGATAACTTAACTCAGCGTGGACTGAGATAAATACAATCTAATATTTTAAATATTATCATACCTTTATCCCTAATGCGGTACCTAGACAGAGCATCAACGACCTAAAACAAAGGCTTTTCCGCCACGTCTGACTAGATTTGAGGGTTATTTCAGATTCAGATAGAGCTGTATGTTTCTGTAGGGACAGGTTGTCAGCCCATCGCTGAAATTAAAATACATTGTATGTAACCCTCCAATAGCTTTCCTGGTTTTTACAGCATTCCCGGGGCCGGGAGGAAAAGTAGCTGGGACATTCTATGTTTTTCTATCAACCTCTGGCCAGTATCGATGCAACAATCTAAAATTTTACAAGACGTAAAAGGCACAACTGCATTCCGACATTTAAAAAGAAACACGAAAAGGAATGAAACGACGTTTCTGATCAATACCTTCCGCTGACCACTCCTGTTTTATAGTTGATCGAAAAATTATATCCCATAAACTAGTAACTGCACCAGATCCGAAACAATGTTTCTTGGCGAAATCCGGTCATATTTCCGTCTGTTTTACTGTCGGTAATTAAGTTAAAGCAGTTTCTTTTATGTCTTGTAGAACAGTATTTTCTCTGCTAACTCTGTTTTGTGAAAGAACTATGTTAGCTGAAATTATGGGCATAGTTTAATGGGCACTGGAATTGTACCGCACAAGTGCCATACATTTAGTTACTTAGTTGTGGTGATAAGCGTAAGATTTTGATTTTATAGCATAGCTCCTTTAGTAGGTGATGTTAATGATTATAACTGAGATTAGTTGCTTGTTGTGTGGAATTTAATCTAATATCTTAAGATTAGATCTTAAGGAATTAAGTAAAATAATAAGAGAGGAAATTTCTCATATTTATTGGTTTATTTTCCACAGGTCTGTAATTTTTCCTATGTATTTTTCTTGTACGTAATATACAGAAAAATTCTTGCTATAGTATTACTAAACAAGCTTGTATGCTACAATTAAACAAATTAAAAAAAAACCACTGAATAAAGGAACCTATAAAATTTTAAATGGTAATACCTATGTGCCAATTTCTATCACTCTAGTTATAAAGCAGGTAACGTTACAAGATTGTAATGTTTGTTTCTTTGTAATGTCTTGTTTTGATAAAGTTCTATATTATTGAATATTATTTCAATGACTTTGACCTTTCACTTATCACATCGATAAGCTATCTCACTTTATAGACTATTAATACTTTATAGCTGATAATCTCGTCTCCTAGATTTTAAAAGATAGACAAGATCGCCCACGGTGGATCTTGGCAGAATCGTAAATTCATGTCGTTAAAAATAATTTACTGACTGCACCGTACTTTACTGACTGCACTATACGAAGCTGCCCGCATGTATCCTGATTTCCCACATACGACATTTACTAAAGAAAAGTAGAGTTAAAAATAGAAGTTTGGATTCTGCTGACAGACACTCGAGGTACTTCTTATAGGTACCAATATTTTTTTTTCTACAACTTAGCTGATCCTATATCTAAGCGATATTTTCGTATAATTTTGAGATTTCTCTTTTCTAAATCTTTTTTTTTAGTCCTAAATTACAATATGCTGAAACCCTCGAACCTTTTCTGGTTTTTACAGAATGCCCGGGAGGACAAGCAGCGGGTACTTACATTAAATGTTTTTCTATCGCTCCCAGTCCAGAATGGAAGAAACACTAATAACGGGAAACAGCTAATCATGAAAAGGATCATAGATCTAAATAATAATGAAGAAGAAGAAGAAATTGTTTGCTCCACTCATTATTTCAAAAAAATAAACTTCCACCCAACAGCAATAATATCACCAACTTAGTAAAATATTTTTCCACGTTTTTGTCACAGTAAATAATTACTTATTAAACCCGCCACATAATAACATATTTCATTGCAATTACAAATACTACTGTAAGTATAAAATAATTATGTCTCAACCAGTCTCAATAGTTGTAATAGGCACGTATGAAATGTAATCGCCATTATTAAATGAAAGATATCCTTTATAAGTGACTGGACCATCATAACAGGACATTATAAAATAGCTACGGTCAATACATTACTGGATTATTGAACGTAGCTATTTTATAATTTAATTGCAATGAAATATGATCTTCTCAATTATTGCAATTAAGTTCTTGGGGTAAAGGATGATTTGTAAATTATTATAATAATTTTGAAAATTAGTGAAAATCATACTCCCCAATTTAGGTCAATACTCGTAAATGTTTAAACAAAATTATTATTAAAATTAAAGACAAGCTAAATTACAATACTAATGTAATGATCGAAAATTACAAGTAGCAATTATCGTGTTACAAGTGTCGATTAGTCACTAATACATTAATAAACTCTATTATAATTAATTAGGAATAAATTATAAATGAGCTTACTGTTTCGTATTCTAACGTGAAATCGAATATTTTTGCATTGACCTAGAATAACACATTAAGTATCTACTACCTAAACTACAGGGTAAACTTATCTAGCAAAGCTGGTTCCGATACATACCTATATTTGACATTTTTTAATAATCAGGTAGAACTTTGAAGTGGGTATCTATACGGAGTGTATGGGGCAACTTCCCGCAAACTGATAGGCTCAGTCTACTAAACTGAACAAATTCTTCCAGGAAATGAAAAAAGAAAATTGTCTCCCCAAAAAAATTACCATCTCATTTTCTCGTAGTTTTTTCATTTCCTGAAATGATTTCTTTGTGAAAGTTGTTCAGTTTCGATTGCTGCTGCTGCTAAGCTGACCCTTACACTCAGTATAGATAGTAGTACCTAAAATAAATACTCCGCCCGTCGCATCTCATCCCGTCGCGTCCTGTATCACGAGACCGTCGCAGATGTGTCGCAAAGGTGATTGTTTGTAAATAACAGAGTGGCTTCGGTCACTGCACGGGTGGTAGGGGTACAGTGGTACAGGGGTACGGGGTGAATCGTCTAGCTAATTGTCCCGCGACAATGCGTAATCTAACCGGTCCCTTCGCAGCACAGAAGTGCAATTGACCCTATTCTTGCAATATTGTAGCGAAATTTCTTTCCCGTTGAAACTGTCCTTGCATTCCTTGTAATTTTGTGTAAGTGTATTGTATATCAAGGGCTACATTGTATTTTATTTACAGTTATTACGAGGCCCTTTATTTCAGACGATATCTTGAAGAAACCAATCTAGAGATTGTAGAGACCGTCATTTGATCCTTTTAAGCTTTATCTTCCGAATCCAAAATCCTTAAAACTTACTAAATACCTATTTAAAATTTGAAAGTAGGTACCTAACTCTGTCTGTCTGTCTGTCTGTCTGTTAATCTTATAGATTTTATTGAAATCTGGTAGACAGACAGTAGATAAGTGGGATCTTTTTACAGTTGGTAAAACTGTGGGGCGGAAAGCTTAATCGATGATAGAAAGTACACTATAATTACCTACTAAATTACAATTCACTGGTAAAAACATATTATAAAATCACCAAAATAGGTAAAATAACCTTTAACTATTAACCTTGTTCCGACAAAGAATCTCCCAACCGATCCACAACCTCACCCCAAATAAATCACCCATATCGACTCCACGGTTTCCTTTCGAAATAATGTGGCAGAATCGCCAGGTGGCAACGAATGAGTCTACTGCCTCTCGCGCTAAATTGCCCGTGTCACTGCTAGGGGCAGCTCACGTGTTAAATCTCTTCAATTTATACGCTCTATGAAAGGGTAAACGTAACAATGTGGGTGAAATGGTACTGATTTGAAATGACAGCGATGGTGGATGTTGTAATGAAAGGATGATGAAGTTTAACAATTTGTTTAAATTATTATTTTTCTTGGGCATTATAATTTATATTATAAGAAAAAAACCTTTACAATTACAATGCTTAACTAACCGTAAATAACATAGGCTACTTACCGCAAGACATTCCAGTCTAAAAAAAAAACCGCGAGAAAACATCTTATTTCATATCCAAGGGAAAACACACTAAGCTACGAGTGAAACAGCGCGCAGATAAGATCGATGAAAAAAAAAAAAAACTGTTACTACTTATCCAGCAAAAAAAAAACAGAAATAGCTGCCTGCATTTTGATTTGAACGATAGAATTGATAACAATGACGATTAAAATTATACACCGGTACCGGTTTAGGCACGTTTTAATCATTACTTCACCCCTTACAATCAAATAGTCGTATAGTGGCATGTAAAAAAGTAACCATAGGAGTTCATTCGAGTGTAAAATCTCTTCAATCTGCACGCTTATTTTGAAGGGGTTAGTGTTACAAGCTGCGTAAGAGCTGCTTAAGCGAGGTAATGCTTAAAACACACTTAAACTTTATAACATTATGTTTATTTGTACAAGGATTAAACTGATGCGCATATCGCCTGTAGCGTTGTTAATAACAGTTTGATCTTTTATATCGATATATTCTATATTCATATTTTTGGAAAGTTCCTTATTGTTAATAGTATAAGTTGCCAACAGCAGTACACATTCACGACAATAAAACGACGATTATACCCCATAATATATCGATTTGTAAGCGCACAAAATCACTAAATCTTGACTAAAATAGTCACCTGTCACTGTCCATTCTGAGGGAACAAAGAGGGACGGCAACTATTTTGGTTACTATTTAGTTAACTCATGCTCTCAAAGAATCGATAGCATTATTAGCACTACCATGTCCGACGATGACGGTCTACGTAAAAAAATCATCCAAATAGATTTCATTAATCGATAGTTTTCGTATCTTTTATCAAAAATATTTTACCCATCAAAATATCAATCTGCTAAACTAATCTTGTGTTGTAGCATACTAGAAACGACCCTGTACCAGTGTACACTAGGAAATTAGTTGTTACGAAATTTTGATGAGCACTCGTGTTTTTGTTTACTTTACCTCAGCTGGTTCATCAGAATATCGAGTGGAAGCCTTATTACCTGTAATAAGAAATTAATATCGTTAGAATATGGCTACCAGTGAATTGTAATTTAGTAGGTAATTATAGTGTACTTTCTATCATCGATTAAGCTTTCCGCCCCACAGTTTTACCAACTGTAAAAAGATCCCACTTATCTACTGTCTGTCTACCAGATTTCAATAAAATCTATAAGATTAACAGACAGACAGACAGACAGACAGAGTTAGGTACCTACTTTCAAATTTTAAATAGGTATTTAGTAAGTTTTAAGGATTTTGGATTCGGAAGATAAAGCTTAAAAGGATCAAATGACGGTCTCTACAATCTCTAGATTGGTTTCTTCAAGATATCGTCTGAAATAAAGGGCCTCGTAATAACTGTAAATAAAATACAATGTAGCCCTTGATATACAATACACTTACACAAAATTACAAGGAATGCAAGGACAGTTTCAACGGGAAAGAAATTTCGCTACAATATTGCAAGAATAGGGTCAATTGCACTTCTGTGCTGCGAAGGGACCGGTTAGATTACGCATTGTCGCGGGACAATTAGCTAGACGATTCACCCCGTACCCCTGTACCACTGTACCCCTACCACCCGTGCAGTGACCGAAGCCACTCTGTTATTTACAAACAATCACCTTTGCGACACATCTGCGACGGTCTCGTGATACAGGACGCGACGGGATGAGATGCGACGGGCGGAGTATTTATTTTAGGTACTACTATCTATACTGAGTGTAAGGGTCAGCTTAGCAGCAGCAGCAATCGAAACTGAACAACTTTCACAAAGAAATCATTTCAGGAAATGAAAAAACTACGAGAAAATGAGATGGTAATTTTTTTGGGGAGACAATTTTCTTTTTTCATTTCCTGGAAGAATTTGTTCAGTTTAGTAGACTGAGCCTATCAGTTTGCGGGAAGTTGCCCCATACACTCCGTATAGATACCCACTTCAAAGTTCTACCTGATTATTAAAAAATGTCAAATATAGGTATGTATCGGAACCAGCTTTGCTAGATAAGTTTACCCTGTAGTTTAGGTAGTAGATACTTAATGTGTTATTCTAGGTCAATGCAAAAATATTCGATTTCACGTTAGAATACGAAACAGTAAGCTCATTTATAATTTATTCCTAATTAATTATAATAGAGTTTATTAATGTATTAGTGACTAATCGACACTTGTAACACGATAATTGCTACTTGTAATTTTCGATCATTACATTAGTATTGTAATTTAGCTTGTCTTTAATTTTAATAATAATTTTGTTTAAACATTTACGAGTATTGACCTAAATTGGGGAGTATGATTTTCACTAATTTTCAAAATTATTATAATAATTTACAAATCATCCTTTACCCCAAGAACTTAATTGCAATAATTGAGAAGATCATATTTCATTGCAATTAAATTATAAAATAGCTACGTTCAATAATCCAGTAATGTATTGACCGTAGCTATTTTATAATGTCCTGTTATGATGGTCCAGTCACTTATAAAGGATATCTTTCATTTAATAATGGCGATTACATTTCATACGTGCCTATTACAACTATTGAGACTGGTTGAGACATAATTATTTTATACTTACAGTAGTATTTGTAATTGCAATGAAATATGTTATTATGTGGCGGGTTTAATAAGTAATTATTTACTGTGACAAAAACGTGGAAAAATATTTTACTAAGTTGGTGATATTATTGCTGTTGGGTGGAAGTTTATTTTTTTGAAATAATGAGTGGAGCAAACAATTTCTTCTTCTTCTTCATTATTATTTAGATCTATGATCCTTTTCATGATTAGCTGTTTCCCGTTATTAGTGTTTCTTCCATTCTGGACTGGGAGCGATAGAAAAACATTTAATGTAAGTACCCGCTGCTTGTCCTCCCGGGCATTCTGTAAAAACCAGAAAAGGTTCGAGGGTTTCAGCATATTGTAATTTAGGACTAAAAAAAAAGATTTAGAAAAGAGAAATCTCAAAATTATACGAAAATATCGCTTAGATATAGGATCAGCTAAGTTGTAGAAAAAAAAATATTGGTACCTATAAGAAGTACCTCGAGTGTCTGTCAGCAGAATCCAAACTTCTATTTTTAACTCTACTTTTCTTTAGTAAATGTCGTATGTGGGAAATCAGGATACATGCGGGCAGCTTCGTATAGTGCAGTCAGTAAAGTACGGTGCAGTCAGTAAATTATTTTTAACGACATGAATTTACGATTCTGCCAAGATCCACCGTGGGCGATCTTGTCTATCTTTTAAAATCTAGGAGACGAGATTATCAGCTATAAAGTATTAATAGTCTATAAAGTGAGATAGCTTATCGATGTGATAAGTGAAAGGTCAAAGTCATTGAAATAATATTCAATAATATAGAACTTTATCAAAACAAGACATTACAAAGAAACAAACATTACAATCTTGTAACGTTACCTGCTTTATAACTAGAGTGATAGAAATTGGCACATAGGTATTACCATTTAAAATTTTATAGGTTCCTTTATTCAGTGGTTTTTTTTTAATTTGTTTAATTGTAGCATACAAGCTTGTTTAGTAATACTATAGCAAGAATTTTTCTGTATATTACGTACAAGAAAAATACATAGGAAAAATTACAGACCTGTGGAAAATAAACCAATAAATATGATCTTCTCAATTATTGCAATTAAGTTCTTGGGGTAAAGGATGATTTGTAAATTATTATAATAATTTTGAAAATTAGTGAAAATCATACTCCCCAATTTAGGTCAATACTCGTAAATGTTTAAACAAAATTATTATTAAAATTAAAGACAAGCTAAATTACAATACTAATGTAATGATCGAAAATTACAAGTAGCAATTATCGTGTTACAAGTGTCGATTAGTCACTAATACATTAATAAACTCTATTATAATTAATTAGGAATAAATTATAAATGAGCTTACTGTTTCGTATTCTAACGTGAAATCGAATATTTTTGCATTGACCTAGAATAACACATTAAGTATCTACTACCTAAACTACAGGGTAAACTTATCTAGCAAAGCTGGTTCCGATACATACCTATATTTGACATTTTTTAATAATCAGGTAGAACTTTGAAGTGGGTATCTATACGGAGTGTATGGGGCAACTTCCCGCAAACTGATAGGCTCAGTCTACTAAACTGAACAAATTCTTCCAGGAAATGAAAAAAGAAAATTGTCTCCCCAAAAAAATTACCATCTCATTTTCTCGTAGTTTTTTCATTTCCTGAAATGATTTCTTTGTGAAAGTTGTTCAGTTTCGATTGCTGCTGCTGCTAAGCTGACCCTTACACTCAGTATAGATAGTAGTACCTAAAATAAATACTCCGCCCGTCGCATCTCATCCCGTCGCGTCCTGTATCACGAGACCGTCGCAGATGTGTCGCAAAGGTGATTGTTTGTAAATAACAGAGTGGCTTCGGTCACTGCACGGGTGGTAGGGGTACAGTGGTACAGGGGTACGGGGTGAATCGTCTAGCTAATTGTCCCGCGACAATGCGTAATCTAACCGGTCCCTTCGCAGCACAGAAGTGCAATTGACCCTATTCTTGCAATATTGTAGCGAAATTTCTTTCCCGTTGAAACTGTCCTTGCATTCCTTGTAATTTTGTGTAAGTGTATTGTATATCAAGGGCTACATTGTATTTTATTTACAGTTATTACGAGGCCCTTTATTTCAGACGATATCTTGAAGAAACCAATCTAGAGATTGTAGAGACCGTCATTTGATCCTTTTAAGCTTTATCTTCCGAATCCAAAATCCTTAAAACT